>JASFXZ010000029.1:6741273-6938170 GCA_032209605.1 Mactromeris polynyma
CAATATCTCTATATGGGAATGAAATATTATGACCAATTTCAGTTACAGAATATCAATTTATCATGTGTCACAATATGTTATCTATTGCTTCAAGTTCATGACTCCCCTAGAATAATATGGCAATTTTATTTGGCTGGTAAGCAAAGACATTTGCTGTTAATCAAGTCTGTTTTTCAATTTGTATTTGACTGCTTGAACTCTGGTTGACATTGGCAAATATTCTGATACATGTTTATTAAAATTACAGTAATTGGCATGGTTAAAATAATTCATATTTTTTCTCAAATATGTATTTTGATATTCATGCCCATTTTAAGCACATGCATATCACTAGTCCTTTTGGTAATAAAGACCTTTAATAATATTTTGGATTTATACCTCTAGTCCTATAGGAAAGTGACCTTATGTTACTTTTTCTGCTGCCTTTTGTACATTATAGTGTTTGTATTATAATATATATATGTGTGTTGAGATGATATATTTATGTCTAATTTGTCTACAATATTCATACAATAACTTGCTTGTAAATTTTATGTATCATATGTGTGTGTCGAATGTAAAAACCTTGAGAACAGCAGTAATATTAAATTTACTTTACATTTACATTGAAATGATTGTATTTTTTTCTTTTCTTATAGAATATATATCAAAATGAAATAGACAGGTAGATGTAGCAATGAAAGATCTACCTTCATTCCAAATATCAACAAAATCTCTCAAGAAATAAAAAGTTATGATCATTTTACTAATTTGTTCACGCTTCGACTTTGAATTTGTGTGCCATCGGCGCAAATCACATTTACTTTAAATTCATATAGCGAAAACTTCTGAGTTTTCAGATTCAAATTGGCATAACGTTTTTGTCTATCAACATATAACAAAAAGGAAAACAGTTCTGTGATTCTCTTAAAGAGATCTTTACAACACAACAGTCTGTTTTGAGGTTTAATATTTAAAAAATTTAGTTGGGGTTGCTAGACCAAACTTGGTCCAAACACACTGACCTGGATCAATGTCAAGTTCAGATATGGAGCCAATGTCAGTGTTAATAAAACAGAAAAATTACTAGGAAGACAATAAGCATTGTAAAAGTATAATTATTTCAAAGATAAATAAAACAAGCATTTACTGACAAACCTTCATTTACATAACTTAATAAGCAGATTTCTAACAGAACAAGAGGGTCATGATGGCCTTATATTGCTAACCTGAGTGCACTGCCATTTTGGCTGAATTATACTATGTGGCAATAAATTGGATTAGGTAACTTCAAAACTGTCGTTTGCATGAATTATTAACAGTTTAGATAAGACTACTTCAAATGTGACCCAGATTTTCAAGGTGGACAAATGTGCTTGCGAGACATGTTATTCCATCCAAAGGGAACAAAGCCCCCTCCCCCTGGCGGCCATGTTTCTTATAACATTATAATTTGACCAATATTAGTAAGGAACCACTAGTGACTGCTTTCCACCAAATATCAAAGCTCTATATATAATGGTTCTGGACAAAAAGTCTCAAAGTTTTCACTTTTAGAATCTATTTTTTCCTGTGAAGTTTCGACAAACTATTTAGTGGTGTAGGAGATATCATTTATAGTTTCCACAATATACATATCTGGAACAAGGCCCGTCCCATGACGGCCATGTTTTTTGGACAACATCTTTCAAGTTTAAACTTTAACAAATTTAATACTTAGACACCAGACCATTGATGCAACTTTGAAAGAGTTCCACCCCAGGATTATTCTAATGAAGTTTGGACTAAATCCATTCAGTTGTTTAAGAAAATGTTGACAGATGGCGCACAACAACAGACAACTAACCAACCTAAAAGCTTACCATGAGCACTTTGTGCTCAGGTGAGCTAAAAAACAGTATCTATGTACAATGGTCCATCATAATGTCATTTGTTACAACTGAAAAAGTCATCACAAGTGATTAATATCATTTGTTAAAACTTCATTCATACTAAAAGAATGGTGTTTGTTCTGTCTTTCTGCAGGCTAGTATAGACTTCTTCAAACACTTATTTGCAATTTAAAGAAACTCCAATCAGGGACATGAATAGTTCAAATTTTCATCAAAATCTTGACACCTTTTCCTGCATAATTTCTTGTGTGGATTTTGGTTCCTCTGGAGCCAGGTGAGCTGATATCCGCCTTGGATCATCTACCTCCAATTCCTTTTTTTTACGCATGCCAATCTTGTCATGGATACGCATTTTCAGTGCTCTGTTCAAGATTCTATTTACATACTCATAATTCTTTGCAACCTTCTTTGCATGTGCTGTCCATCTAGCACTCTTCTTATTCCAGTGTCTTTGTAATCTGAAATTGTGTAAAATAATATGTCTGTTAAATTTTTTTGCAAGATGCAGCTTTTTCGATAAATATTTATCCTTGGAAAATCTAGTGTGGCCGTAACCAAATTCTGTACTGTCGAGATTGTTGTGGCTAATATATTTTAGCATTCATGAAATCTATTACTGTATACGCAGACATATTGGCGGTAGTTTTATTCCACTATATTGGCGTTCTACACTGATCCACCAACCAAATCAAGAAAAATGTAAACAATTGCCAATTTTGGTTGGCAGAGTTCAATGTGACCAAGGTATTAAACTTGAAGTGAAAGTAATGTCCGAGCCTTTGTAATTGCCTGAAGAACCGTGATATGTCACTTGTCACTTATACCCATCATGTATAATTAGACAAATTAAGTTATTAATTTCGTGAAAGTGACAAAAATATAAAAACATGGAAAAAACACCAAATTTGCACCCGCCAATTTAAGCTGCATACAGTATATTGGAAAATAAGTGGCCCAGACATGTTCTACATTATTTTGTCTTTCGATGTATAAGTTGTCACTAGACTTGTACATGGCTTTGTTTGTGATATACACAATTTTGCTGTAACATTGGTATGACAGTAGGAACAAGACCTCGGTATGCATAGAGCTATAGATCTCTTGTTTATCACTTGATTCCTAGTAATTGCTCAAGTTATACCTTTGTGTTCCGTCTTTGTTGACAATGACATCTCTCCCAAGATTCATGTTGTGATCCAGAGCAGCAAGAAGGTTTCGACATCTGTATACAGGTGGGGAATATGAAAACCTCTTGGAACAATACATGAGAATATGCTGATGGAATCCTTCAAGATCTGCTGTACTCCTGCAATATAAACAAGTATGAATGGTCAATATGAAAGCATGTGTTTCTGGCGAACATATGATATGTTAGCACTAACACTTATAATCCATTTCAAGTTATAAATTGCCCTAAATATATAATTTTACTGTAACTCAATTCAATCACAGACATACTGTTTACACATGTAAATTGTTTTTCTGACTCACCGTGTCCTATGGCATATTAAAAATTGCAAACAAGAACAAAATACCATAATCAAATACAAAATTCAAACAGGGGCGTTTGGAGTGAGTACATCAGCTATCCTTACTCTCAATTCTGGTGATAAGGTAAAACATGTAACTATTTAGGATGTACAAACCATGAAATCAAACATACCTGAAGTTCAAAAAGTAACCAACTTTGTTGAGAAGTCTTTTGTCAAGCACTATGCTTGACAAATCTTTCAACACTGCTGCATCCTTCGATGCGTCAAGCCATGGCTTATGTCTAATATCATCAGCACTCAAAGGTGCATGTAGGCAACCTGCCATGCCATCACCATCTGGAAGTATCCATTCATGTGTGTTTGTAACATGATGAAGAACACTTCTCCAGATACTCTGAAATAGAATTGCAATAAACATTTTTAAACACATCTCTATTAGTGACCAGAACAATCATATATTCGTATCAAATTGAAAATCTAATAAATAGCCATTATGACTAAAGCTGTTCTTTAGTCATGTATATATCAAAGAATCTGTAGTTTAAAATGTATTGTAGGGAAATATTTTTAATTGCTGGTATTCGTTTGTCCCCACATAATTAGGCTGTTAAAACACCCACTTTTGCTGATGACTACTTCTTCAGAGAGAATGTGTGTTTGCAGCTGTATAGTAATTAAGTTATAACCTCCATCAGTGGATAATAGAAGTACAGTAATGTTACAAAAAAACACCTGAATGAAGATGAGAAGAATGTTTAGTATACATGGTCTACATTATTAACTGTTGCATCTCATCTTGCAGATTTAATCGATGTTTCTGACTTCCTAAATTTACATAGGTACTCCCAAATACCCGTAAGTATTTGAGAAATGTCTTTCAGAAGAATGAAGTAATCAATTATGATATAAAACAGCGATGAAAATAAATGCTTACCACAAATTGCCTGCAGCTGTTAGCTTCTTTGCATGCAAACCAGAAATGATTCACAATGTCTCTCGACCACTTCAGCAAAATGGAATTCTGTTTTTTCTGGGCAACCTAAATTTGAACAATCAAATATGAAAGATGAAGCAATAAAGAAAATGAGGTATATATGTGAACTTGTGGAAAGCGGTCCTAAATTATTTTACTAATGACTAAATATTTAATTAGAAAATTCCTTGAATGATCCTCAAAATCTAATATTACCATTGCAAACTTTAGGCATAGGTGGCCACTTGGTGTTGAACATTTGGTCCGAATCATGTAACCTAATTGTTTTCATCAAGAGCCCTGCTTGGGCAATCTTTATGAAATAAAAAATGTCCATTGACCATTCTATAAGAGCGGACACAACATTCAATCTAATTAATGTACATCATAACTGATTTAACTCCATAAGAATGTACAAGCTCACACTGATGTGCAGTTACCTTCACTATCTTTTTTCCAAGATTCTTTGCCACATGCCAAATATCGTGGGAATGCTTCAATTCTGCGTATCTTGACTCTGGAATATATACATTTCGAATTGCCTTACCCATACATAACAAAATTAACACGACAATATATATATAAAAACTCTGTTACTAGAGGGCAATGTTACCCCTGTCTAGCTCACCTGAGTAACAGAGAAAGTTTGTAATTTGATATGTATTTCATAAATAAAGACAAATATTTAGACCTAAATAGAAGATTAGATATTAATTATAGAATGTTAAAAATAGTTTTTTATCCTAGTGAAATCTTTTTCACCCAAAGACACAGTAATAAACTTGTCCGAGATTTCAATGATATCAACCATGTTCCATAATGATTGGGTTAAATTGTGATATCGAGTGATAACAGGCCAAATGTTGAAGACGTGCATGTGCGAGCACATTGTGAACTACAAAGGCATGCCGAAGTCACTAATGAAACATATAGATCATGCATAAAAACCTGTTCACTTTAACACTTTGTCAGAAATTGATTAAAATTACACTGGTTGCATTCATACTAGAATATTTTGCCAAACTTACTCATCAGTGCTCCAATACCCAGATGAGCATCAGTGACGACTTCATTTACTTCAACACCTTTATTTTTCAGTTCTGCCATTGCTCTCTGGAATCCTACTTTCTCCATGTTAACTGACTTTCGATCTGTGATGCGTTTATCCAGTGTTTGTAGAGTCAGAATTTTCTTTGTAGCATCCTCCATCAGAGTATAAGAACAGTACTGTGAACAGTGTCCAGGTGAATCATTTCTTCCATCACCTGTTTGAGTATAATGAATAATCAAATATAAATTCTAAAAGGCGATATTGTTCATTTTAATGGGCCTGAACCTACTTTATTCTCAGATCATAAATAATTCAATGTTTAATTTTATTTTGTTTTATCTACTTCACAGTTTGTCTGAAATAACATTTCAGTTATGTTAATGTCCTATATCTTCGTATGCAGTTTGACTGAACTATATTAAATACTTTTACAAACCGTATTAAATACTTTTACAATTATGCTGCGGACAATACAATTCAATAAAGGGAGGTTAATAAAACAAGAATTATGTCAAAAGCGCCTAGATGCATCCACTTCCCCCATTTCTCAAAATAAGATCAGGTTTCTGTAATTATGCTCGTACCGAGTGATGACACAAACAAAACTTTGTCAAGCTTGACATTAATGTACATAAAAATGGGCCTGTTTGCACTAATGATGGCAATAACCATAAAACAGCATTACGAGTACTTGATAGTATAAAATAATCAAATCTTGTTCATATGCCAACACAGCATATACAAGTTAAAAATGCTTGTCTGATTTCTTACACAAAGTCACAATACACTATACAAGCATAATGAAAATAACAGTCAAATCTTTGGTGAAAATGTTGGCAAAACAGATGAAACCATTAACACACCTTAACCATTCCATACCAGATAGGGATAGTATGGTTTAAGGTGACACAATAACAAGATTGGAAAATCAATATGATCATGATTTAAAGAGACAAGTAGGGAGCAATTTAAGATCTTACCTAATACAACAACTTGCTGACCCTGGAAATTGCTGACAATCTCTTGTTGATGTTCCAGCCAGTATTGGTCAACAGTTGGAATGAGATACGTGGACTGAATGCGGTGAAACTGGTCCGATGAAGGAAACTTCAAGTTTAGCATCTGGGCCCATAAACATAACTTCCCATAGTTGTTTCCCGAGGTCAATATGGCACCACAAACCAGGAAATCTCCACTGTGGAGTCTTTTGTTTAAAATTGGCTGTGAGCACCACTCTCTGCTCACATGACCTTTGCAACACACCTAAAAATAAGTGTAATACTGTAATAAACTGTCATACATTATATTTAAACTAAACGTTCCTTGTCCTAAAGCTGCTGATTACGAATCCGAAAGTCCGGGATTCGATCCCTCACCCAGCCGGGTAAAATAGAAATGCTCTCAGTGTTTGCCACAAAATAAAGTACTGCTAAGTAACCAGGAAAGTATTGGTTAGACTACTGGAAAGTACTGGTTAGAATACTGGAAAGTACTGGTTAGACTACTGGAAAGTACTGGTTAGACTCCTTGAAAGTACTGGTTAGACTCCTGGAATGTACTGGTAAGACTACAGATAAGTACTGGTTAGACTCCATGAAAGTACTGGTTAGACTCCATGAAAGTACTGGTTAGACTCCTGGAATGTACTGGTAAGACTACAGGAAAATAATGGTTAGACACCTTGAAAGTACTGGTTAGACTACTGGAAAGTACGGGTTAAACTCCTGGAAAGTACTGGTAAGACTACTGGAAAGTACTGGTTAGACTCATGGAAAGTACTGGTTAGACTTGTAGACAGTACTGGTTAGATTCTTGCAAAGTACTGGTTAGACTCGTAGAAAGTACTGGTTAGACTACTGGAAAGTACTGGTTAGACTCCTGGAAAGTACTGGTTAGACTCGTAGAAAGTACTGGTTAGACTCCTGGAAAGTACTGGTTAGACTACTGGAAAGTACTGGTTAGACTACTGGAAAGTACTGGTTAGACTCATGGAAAGTACTGGTTAGACTCGTAGAAAGTACTGGTTAGACTCCTGGAAAGTACTGGTTAGACTCGTAGAAAGTACTGGTTAGACTCCTGGAAAGTACTGGTTAGACTCATGGAAAGTACTGGTTAGACTCGTAGAAATTACTGGTTAGACTCCTGGAAAGTACTGGTTAGACTACAGGAAAGTACTGGTTAGACTCGTGGAACTCGGAATAAAATTCTCTACAACAAATTAATAATTGTTTCAAAACAAATATTTAGAACTGTCATCATTTGTTTCTTTTCAAAATATGTTGTGCAAAGTAAAGCATACCCATCTAAAGTACAGAGCTGAGCCTACAAAGTCATCCTTCAGTGAAAGCGCCTCCTTACAGCCACTAGTTGAACACTTGGTAACTGTTATGTCAGCCAACAACTTCAGTTGTGGTAGAAATGACAAACATAATGTGTCAGATGATAATTCATCACACTGACTGTCTGTTGATACTTTTATCACACCTGGTATATCATGAGACTCATCAACATCTTCCTCATCAATAGTGTTTGTGTCAAACTCTAACCCAAACTCTATTTCTTCAAATGCCATATCATCAATATCATCAGACCTAAAACAACATAACAGTACATGAATTAGCATTGTTATCTGAAAATGTTTTTTTATATATGACAACTTCAAAATGTTCAATTGCATTATCATAAATGTTGAATTTTCTGTTAGTCAATATAAAGTTGCCAGCCAAAAATATAGCAAGCAAGACAAGTTTACAGTGCTTTTACTTTTTATCATCATGAATTAAGAATTGCTATTACATGTATATTGTTCTACCACTTCTGACTGAGCTGTGTAAATATTAGTGTCTGCACTGTTACTCAAGGACAAACGCTTCAAATTCCCATTTTGATCATAGTCAACTGACTTAAATTAACTCAAAAATGTCTTATCATTACAGACAAATAAAACTTACAGGTTTTCTGACAAGACAAAACTTGGTTCGTAGTCTGGATCATCAGAGTCATCATAACTGGACTCCTGTAGGGTGATGTCAATGGAAATACTGAAAACAAAATTCAAAGTGTAAATAAATGATTTCAGACTTTCAATTGGGATGGCTAAAAGAAACATTCATTATGAAGACATGTGACCTAGCATTGTTAGCATGTTGTTAGACGTAGAAAACATTAAGCCATAGATGTACCTGAACAAGTTTCAAACCTTTTTTTCATCACTTTTGTTCTACATGAAAATATGTATAAAACTATGCTATGTTAAAAATATAAATAAAATGAAATTCAACTTACTCAAACGGATTTGCAAAAGATGACGACAATTTTTTTCCTTCAATGATACGCCCAACTTTGGTGGTCAGAGTCGGCAAATTTTTAGTCTTTGTACCAGTGGATCTACATATATAGAAATACACAAATAAAGAGTTAATACAAGAAAGTTGTTATGAAACAATCAGCTTTATCATCCAAGGTATTGAACAACCCGAATTTCAACAGAACTCAGTTTTTTTAACATTGGCTTCTGAATACAGTACAGAATAGCAAATATTATGCAGTACCCTAAAACAGTGTAGATAAGTCTTTTAATTTCCTTCAAATGTACAATTTGTAACTGCAAAATGATTAGTGAATTTCAGCATTTAGTATACGTTACCCTGAACTGGAATCATCAGAATGTATCACTTCCACGCCTGACATTTCTGGCTGGTCTCTGAAAAGATATCTTGCATGAGAAATATACATTTTTTAACATAACTAAAGTACGTAAGACAGCTAAGAGTAAAATCTTACGGTGATCTACTACACATCAAGTTGAACACACTCGTGCAACAGAATTCAAGCCAATGACACTTTATATAATCTGTTAAACAAATTGATAGCTTTACTGGTGCTGTTTATTTTTAAAATGTAATGATCAATGTTAAAATGGTAGAACTATAAGACTAATATGGCATGAGATTTTTTAGATAGGGCATGGAAAACATTGATGTTTACTTGTCTTGTGAGCTAAGCCCTGAGAGTTATTTTGTGAGACAATAGATAGATCTACATTCAAAATATGCCACTCAGAAAGAAAGCAATATATGTTCGTAAAAGAAAGAATTGTCATAATACAATTTTGACAGTAAAGTACCTCTCTGAACCACCAACTTCTGATGCAGATGAAATTTCTGAAATAGGTAGATTAAGTAGTCCTCGAAATCTTTGAGTGGCGTAAACATTTTCTTGTGATGGCCCTGGTGTTGAGCTTGGCTGATGAGATGGTCCAGGGGTTGAAGTAACACATTTCCGCAAATTGGATTCGTTGAATCTGAAACATTATTAATTGCTGGTATACAATGCATGCATTCACAGTCAGTCGAGAACAACCATACAATATTTCAAAAAGCATCATACCATAGCATCATCAATAGTGATGGATATTAGCACTGCTAAGTTATATAGAAGAACTTTAAGTACGAACTTAAACAGGACGAAACAATAATGATCCATTTTAATACACAATACTACAAAAAAAATTAATAGAACCATAAACATTCCAAATTATGAATATACTATGATTTATGACAGTTAGACATATCGATACATAAAGGTTGATATAATACTGGGTTGTCAAAAAAATCAAATTCAAAATGTTTTTTACCTGTCGATCAGAATTTTGGCAAATTTTGCGTCCGACTTTACCGATAACTGAGCTTTCAGATCTCGCCAGCGCTCAAACTCCTTCCCAATATGCACCCGGGCCTTATCAAACGCCAAATTATACGCCTGTTTGCGTCTTTTCTTCGCAGATTCTGTCACAACTGACTTGCGTTTTCTTTTCTTAGTCGGATCGTCCGCCATTTTTTCAATTTTTGTTTATCTCATTAATATTCACGTCACGTGGTTTGAACATCGTAAATTTCCGGAAACTCGTTTAACTTCGGCAATTTCCGCTTCTTAAAAAAACTTCCAGTTTTTTTAAGTTTATGAATATTTAAATTCGGTTTTCAGAAATGTACGAAGGGATATATTCGGCCTTTATACGTTCATTATGTATATTTGTGGATATGTTAACTGTCTGTTATACGTTTATTCATTTTCTTTTTTGTCAAATATGAGCATAGTATTACTTTAAGTGAAATTCGCGAATTTGAGTTACTAAGTAACATAATAAGTGGTCAACTAGATAAGATTCGTGTTACCACTTAAATCTAGTGTAATACATCATAAAAAGGTAAGAGGTGGCAGCTCTGGGCACTTTCAAGCCTGTTTCTAGTTTTATTATATTTATCATACCGAAAATTTATCACGAATATTAACTAGATAGCTAGATAATTATCGTAATAATTAAGTGGTTAACACGAATTTATTCGCGAACGCTATCATGCTAACTGGTGGCAGTAATATGCCACCATACTTACACTATCGGCTATCATTACATTTACGAGAGTGAGTGTAAGGAACGATAACTCTGCAAAGGAGATCGCCCCAAGCTGCTGTATTACCCAGTATACTAGTATTTTGATATTTGACCTTACGAAATCTACGTTCGTTCCTTATAACTAAATAATCACGAAGCATGTACAGTGAAGTGAATTACTTTTTTGATATTCCTAAGGTAAAACATCCTACTAGCCCTAATTCACAGGATGCTGTCACGATTTCTCTCCCTTCGCCCTTTCTATAGAATATATACAGGATATTGAATGAGGTTTGTTTAGTATTTAATTTATTGAACGAGTTGAATAAAATGATATGAAGCGAGCCTATGGCGAGCTTCTTATTCTTTTTATTGAACGAGTTCAATAAACTTAATACTAAACAACACGAATTTAATATTCTATTTATCACATACCCGACAAATAACGAGAAAATCCACATCCAAACTTGACCTCAATTATAGAGACAGCAGCGTCGCGAAAGTAATTAGGCTATTGAATTAATGAGCCGAAAAAGTAGCCCGATTCACAAAATCAGGTCTATCAATATTTGATTATTTCCAGTTTATTAAATATATTTAACCATTCGCTAATATCAAACGTAACTGTAAAACGTAATATAAGGAAAACCTTTTCTCTCAAAATGTCATCGATAAAATGTGTTTAATGACGTCATCACATAAACAAGTCTCTGACGTCATTCAATACACGCGTTCAGTGAGTCCGTTCCATCTCTCTGACTCGAATCGCTATCAAGTGAGCGGAATCTAGTCAATTTTAATTGATATAGGACTAAGCTCTTCGAACAAAGATAAATATGTTGATTCAAATTCCTGTCTGAAAGACGAATCGTTTGAAATAGAATAAACTTGCTGAACTGGATATGTAAGTTGGGTGAATTTTGCTTGACATGCTTAGTAGATTCGTCATAACTTGCATGTTAACGGTAAATTTTATCATATTTCTTTTTGTGTTGGCTTGTTCACGAGCATCCCTATTTAATGCATAATACAACGTAGGCGATATGGATATTTTTTATTTACTCGTTTTGTTAATTGTAAAACAAGCAGCGTATGGATATCATTTAGGCTTTTCCGCTCATTTGCATATTATATGCACACTGCAATATGATATTTATTGCATAGTAAAAACATGCACGGGTATGTGATAAGTTTATATAATTATGCTACAAGGCAAAGGGAGAGTACTCTAGATGGGATAGGGGAAATAACTCGAGACAGTCTCATGTGCCCTGTTTTTAAGCAGTAAAATCCATATGTGTGTCCTTCTTTTTCGACACTGTAGAATTGATATGTACGCAGAAAAGCTTAAAGGTCTGAATGTTGTTCTTTCTCAGTGCCTCCTATCGTATGCCTTAATTTGTCACTCTCAAATATTTGCCTGAATAAAGAAAATAAGCTCGCAAACTTAAATTTTCCTTTTTCGTATGTCCTAATTTGTCACTCTCAAACATTTGCCTGAATATGAAAAATGGCTTAATTTCGAACCCAGATACAATATAATTGACCACTTATCTTATATTGCCGCCTTCAGCTCTAAAAGTCGTTTGATTTGCCGATTGTTTACAGTCGGACCTCGTTTTTTGACTACCCTCTATCCGAATATTTGATATCATCCGAATTAAATATCAGGTTTTATCATAGGCACGTGGAATTGAAATGGACAATTCGAAACCATGTACTATTCGAAATGAAATTTGGACCCCATGAATTCAAATGAAAGAGGTCCGACTGTATTTTACTTTTTCATTGGCAATTGTTAACAACAATAACACATTCATAGCGGGGGCTAAAAAGATTGTGGCTGTGTTTGAGAAACAAAACATTATTTTTGGCCACATTTCTGCTTCTTTATTATATGTGTTTTAATACGAACCGTTTATTTTGCTGTTTTCTGTAGCCGGACAAAAAGGTTTAAACATCTGATTGGCTTGATTACTAATATGAAGTAGCAAATTTTCCCGCGGATGCGCGCGACCAAAGGCACCACAAACACTGTTGGCTTACTTGTTCAAGGAAACGTTATTTTCATACAGTTGTTTTCATTAAAACACAAACAAATTGCGAATGTCAGTGCTATCTTTGCAGAGCAACATCCTTTTGGAAGGTGTGACTGATTTTGAGAGGTTGTTGCTCTAGAGAGGTCATATTGATATGTCAAGGTTCTCTTGCGGTGTTTACAATCCAAAAATATCTACGCGTGCGCAGGTTAGAAACACAAAAATCAGTCATAAGGAACAGCAGGAGTGATTAATATATCAAGTTGAAATAATTTGTTTCACAATTGATGTAATATTTGCAAATAAGTTTAAACGGATTATAAACTTGAACGTCAACAACTTAAACGTTGTAGTCTTCCGCATATTGATAAGATCGAACAATGGACATCTGAATTGGAATAAAATGAAGAGTTTAGAAAAAGGATATCTCTTCTGTTATCTCCAGTTTCTTTATTTCGTGTTAACATCCTTATCCTCGCACCAGGGAACGTTTCTGTAAGGATGACACTCTTCAACTGAAACAGAAACCCTTCACCGATTAAACGCCTGTTTTTGTACAAGCAATGTTCATGATTCAATGGCTTCGTACTATTTGAAACATTAGAATTTGAATTGTTTTTTTATCATTTATGGAACATAGTACGTAATGATGAAATACTCTTAAACTGAAACAGAAACCCTTCACCGATTAAACGCCTGTTTTTGTACAAGCAATGTTCATGACTCAATGGCTTCGTACTATTTGAAACATTGGAATTTGAATTGTTTTTTTATCATTTATGGAACATAGTACGTAATGATGAAATATCATATCACCAGTAAAATATTCAAACGTATGTACAGTCGGACCTCGTTCATTCGAAGTCATTGGGTCCGAACTTTTATTTCAAATAATACATGGTTTCTAAAAGCTCATTTCAATTCGACGTGCATAAGAAACGTCGGGGGATCTGATATATATTTCGGATTATACCGAGTATTTGGATAGAGAGTTGTCGAATAAACGAGGTCCAACAGTATAAGTATAAGACTAGGAAGTAAGAAAATGCACACAATACAGGGCACTTCTCTTAGGAAAACGCACATTTCGTTCGTTGTTGAGAGGCTGATGCTCCATAAAAGGTTAAATAGATAGTAAAATCTTATACAAGAAAAAATATACTTTTGAAGAGAGGGCCGCACTGGACAGGTTTCACTGTAATATAAACCTATGGATAGCCCATTAAGCTAAAAGGTACTATCGTATGGGAATATGTATGGTAATAGAGAAAGAATAAGTTGCTACAGGGAACGCCACATACATAAGACAGTGCCTCCCCACGCGGTCATCAAGGAATACAACAATCCATCAAACAAATGGCATTTGAGTCATAATTTTTAAAAAATTGCGAAGCGCTTTAGAAAGAACCTTATAGGTAAACGTTTACCGGGTATTATAATCTTATTTATATATACAGTAAAACCTCGATATTAAAGACCACCTTTGGGCACAGTCATTTCACAAATGCGACCATTAATCAATCAGTAATATAAACACAAGATCCGGTTAATTAAAGTACAATAAATATCAAGGTTTCAATGATAACAAGAAATATCTTGAAAAAAGATGGTCGGTGCAATTTGAAGATTAAGATTTGTTGTGCAACATAAAACAATGCCGAGGTGTTACGATTGCTGGTCACTCCAGATCCAAAATGGATTTCGGTATTTAATAACGTACGCCATATCGGAAGGTTAACCAATCCGCGTCAAGGTTACAAACATTGTTCGGTTGTAGAGAAGTTGGTTTAGTGATTTACGTAATATTTGATAGGTTTACACAACACTGACATGAAGTTTGCGAGTTAATTTTCCATATTCAGGAAAATTTATTTTATCGAAAAACTATAGCAACGGGATGAATACAACATCAGTAAAATATCCAAATAAGCCATAAAACATAATTATACGTCCGGATAATCACGAACGCAATTCATAAAAATGTCTGAATTACGTACCGTTTGTATTAAATTCCAAGGATTTTTTTACAGTATAAAAGATACGACTCCGTCTTACGCAACACGCTTTAAAAAACAGTTCACACCCTTCGGATCTTAAACGCATCTATTTAAGATACTGATTGTGTTAAAAGTATGAGAAAATAGATTTTCAGAAACCTCAGACCAACTGTGCTAAACTTCTATCACTGAAATACTTTCTGTGTTGGAAGGAATGACATATAACACTCTGCTGTAGAGTCAGCAGAACTTAAACCTGATCGGACAGAAAATAGACAGGTGAATCACCAGCATGCGACTGATAGATGAGAAATGTGACTTCATGTTGCGCTATGTTTGATTAGCTATCAATGTAAATCGAACAAGGATAGCTCAGAAACACATTTTGCTCCCATGTTCTGTATTCTATGCTTTTAAAAACAAATCACATTCCGCAATACTATACACCTTAACATGACAGTAGTCTAAACGAGACATAACTAACGAAAGTACCAGATAAAATGCTGTAGCTTACATAGATATTAATGAATACTCTTATCCTCACGAACATGAAGATGAACATTTTCGTTTAATTTGCTCCTTAAACGTATTGTCTTCAGTCAGGAGACGCCAAGAACGCTAGTTGGCCACGGACAAACAGGGAGAACATGAACATCATGTCGGGGGAAACTTGGGGATGTGTGGGGAGGCATTGTCATATGGCGTTCCCGTAATCTCTCTTTTTTATTTTTTCTCGAAAACATGAAGTGAAATCATAATAACATAGCGAGTTACACACATACTTGGAACTGTCATTACCTGGGGAGGGTCAAGCCGATTTAACAGCTATCTCACCTCACACTAAACCATAATATGGTCATAAATGTCTAACATACCTCCACAAATTGACTTAGTTGGCGGTAACTAATCCTTAATTGATAGTTCCCATATCTACAATATTCCCCTCCCTTGTACTTAATCATCAGCCATTGTGATAGGCAAAACTGGTAAGCACTTATATGAGTAATTCCCAAGTATGTGATCATCGAGAAAATACCGAGAGAATTTGCATGTGTCAACCACATTTTCTTCAACTTTCTGAGCGAACTGCCCACATGAGCATAGTGAATAAGTTATTTTTATACCTGATTATTTATCACGATTTGCATTATATTCCCTATAAACTTTAAGGAAATTTGCCTATCAATATGGCTGACTATTCATAACAGGGGAGGTAAATATTGTAAATGTGGGAACTATCTATAGCTATCAACCATTTATGCGTTATACTAAAAACGATACGTATTGAAGAAACAATTACCCTAGTATTGACATTGATCTCAGGAACTTAAATATTTATATCAGAATGCGTGAGAATTACAAAATCTAGCGAACTGAAAACACTTGGATATCAGTAAAAAGAAAACTATAATTACACAAAAAAGCTTTTTGGCATCGTCTTGCGAATGTGGCGCTCCCTGTAACAACGCAATCCTTCATTAAAATGTCTTTGGACCCAACACAATCTCATTAACGCTCCTATACTATACGCTAACTGGATATGATGACTGCACCATACAGGTCACGTTTTTGAGACCTTTGAGTAGCCAATCGTTGGCTGCAAAATGCTTTGGTAAAGAGTTATGAATATTCGTCGATCTCCGACGAGCTGCGTAAATTCTATTTGAGCGTAGATCACTAAGACGTTCCGATTACGTATTTTCGTCAATTTCAATATGGCTGCGCCCATGGACACAACCGCAACTCCTACACGGCAACATTCTTTGGTTGATAAGTGTTGTTTGTGTGGTGTTTCGTTTTTGGAAATATTTATATTTTGAGAAAGACGACAAACACGGTTTTGTAAGGTGAAATTTCATATGACCACTAACGAGCAACTGGTTACGCATATCTATTTTTAGAGCGGTTGTATGAACGTGACCTCTTACGGAGTGATGTCAGATCCTAACAGCGGAAAGTAATGGAGCTTAAGTAAGGGGTTGATTTCAATGAGATTGGACCAAACACTAATCGTTTTTCAACGTGTTCCAATACATTGTTTCATGCAATACTACTCGTCGTGTATGTTTCTTTATCACGCTAAATTAGACAAAACTCATTCAAAAAGAATAAAACGAACACTGTAGATCGGATTCGCACTTTAATTATAACCGTCGTTGGTCATCTACAAAACAAAACCATAAAAATACTGAAAAATAATTCTTGTTTATATTTTGGTTGAAACTATCGCGATCAGTTGATATTTAAGACGACCAGATGTTCAATCCTATTAAAATGGTTTCAAGTTTGATAAAAGTATTTTATGATACTATACATACTGTTTTAAATAAACATACGCCGATAAAAGAAAAAGGAATAAAGCGCCAATCACAACCAGAATGGTTTACTGAAGAAATAAAATTACAATTTTTTAAACGTAACAAATAACATAGAGAAGGAGCACTTGATGAATTCAAAACGCAGAGAAATAGAGTAACATCTTTGATCAGGAAAAGTAAAATAAATTTCTATAATGATACTATCAAAAAAAAAATCTACTCGTTGTTTATGGAAGAATATAAAAGACATATCTGCAACGGTTGTTCTGACAATACTATTTTGATCCCGCCTAAACTGGGTAATGGGACTGTAGAAGGACAATCTTCTATATTAAATGCCTTAAATGAACATTTCATTAATATCTCACAAATTGATTACAAAATCAGCGCTTGTTCCTGAAAACTTTTCTAAACTAAAACAAACGCTTGACAATAAACTAAAATAGTCTGTCTTTGATATTGAATATATATCTGCGTACGAAGTAAAGAAGATTATTGATACATTAAACCCTAATAAATCAACAGGTATAGACGGCATTGGCCCAAGAATACTAAAACATTGTAGTGATTGTATTACACCGGCAATTACACATATTATTAACAAAAGTATCGAAACAGGGATTTTTCCGGATGCTTTAAAAGAAGCTTATGTTCTCCCGATATTCAAAAATGGAGATAGAGAGGATCCTAATAATTACCGTCCTATATCTATTTTGCCAACCATTTCAAAAATATTTGAAAGACACATTGCGATTCAACTTCAATCTTTTTTCAAACTAACAAATGTTCTTCACAATACTCAGTCCGGATTTCGTCAAAATCATTCTTGTCACACAGCACTCATTTACTTGATAGATACGTGGTTAAAGGATATCGATTCAGGAAAATATGTAGGGTCAGTATTTTTGGATTTGAGAAAGGCATTGTTTTTTTTACCATAACATTCTCTTGTATAAACTAAAGCTGTATCACTTCTCGCCACGCACCGTTACTCTATTTAAGTCTTACTTATCAAATAGAACACAGACTATCAAGCATGCGAATATAACATCTGAAACAATGGAGATAAGGTCTGGAGTTCCCCAAGGCTCAATCCTCGGCCCTCTATTATCTTCTTTATCTAAATGATATTGCATATGAAATACCAACTGCCAATATCCACCTTTATGCTGACGATTCCACCCTGTATACACCCGGCACTGATATCAAAACTATACAGGCCACACTTCAAACAAACATAAATGCAATCATTTCTTGGTGCCAAATAAATAACATGTCTTTACATCCTAATAAATCTACATGTATGATTCTATCGTCGAATAACCGTCTAAAAAACCTTGATATTGAACTAACGCTGTATAAATAAAACTAAATTGCAAAATGTAAAAGTTCAAAAGGTACTTGGTATTAACATTGTTAACACCTTATCATGGAATACCCATCTTACAAAAATACGTACTCATATCAATTCAAAAATTGCACTTTTAAACAGAATTACGCCGTATCTATCATTTGAAATGAAAATATTATTTTATAAAGCATATATTCTTTCTATAATGGACTACTGTTGTACCGTTTGGGGTACTGGAATTTTTTTATATAAATCTTTAGGTAAATTACAAGCGCGAGTAGCTAGATTAATACAAAAGGAGTTTGCCAACCTTGATGACTCAAAATTACACAATAAATTAAATTGGATATCGTTTGAAAATAGATGTTTTTTATCATTCTTCAGTCCTTGTTTACAAAGCTTACTGCAATGAGAGTTCCCAGTATATTCGATCATTATTAAATTTCTCATCCAATAGTATATACAGTTTAAGATCAGTGGAAAACAATGACTTAGTCACGCCAACTTTCAAAACAAAATACATGAAAATTTCTTGTGCTGTTAATTGGAACAAAATTCCCAACACTATTAAATCAGTCTCGTCAGTAAATACTTTCAAAAGAGCATTAAAATCATTTTTATTGTAAAATGGTCTACATTCTATTATGTTTGTTATGAAAGTTATTATTAGCATTTACTATTATATTGATATATATGTACTATGTACAATATCTGATGAGTGGTTGTCTTGAATGAACGAATGTGTGTTATATAATTATTGTGTTTCAATTTATGTTGTTTTCTGTTAGAAGGCCATGTTTTATTTAAGATTGTACAATTGTTTTTGTATACCTCTTTACATGTCACCTTCTGTAAATAAAGATATTATTATTATTATCACCAGTATTATTATTATTATTATAAGTTTAAACTATATGAGCAAACTATTTTTAATGTGAGTCGAACAGAAATTTGCCTCCCCATACATATCACTACCAGTAAACGGAAATATAACCAAAATAAGGATTTTTTAAGTTCTCGAGTCTTGAGTTAAAATCGTGAATCCAGAAATCGCGTATTCTCTGTTTACTGATTATAAAAAAACCTCATAAGTAGCTACTCCTTGATTCCATCATGCATAATAAAACCAAGATTAGATAAGAGACCTAACCCTTGAGACCAAATTAACCTTACGCGGGTTTAATTCATAATCACTTCCAAGTAAAACATACGACTGTTTAAAATATTTTCTATCTGGGACAAATCCTATTTTAGCCAATATTTTGTAATAATTGTGTATACTATCCCAGTTCACTTATACTAAACGATTTTGGGTCGTTACTCTAACACCCAGTAAACTGGTGTGTTTTCGTTTTCGGTGGCCTCATAGAATCCCCTTACTTTGAATGAGTAATGTAGCATCGGTGTGGTCAATGTATCGAAAATTTCATATGTATGTTTGGAGATAAACCTGTAAACTTTTCATATTTCGTCTTGATCTTTAAAAGAACCCGATAAGAAAGCAATACCCATATATTTGAAAGTGTTTAGAACAATCTCCATTTCAATATTTGTATAAGTAAATTTCATATAAGCAGGTCTACGCCCCTTTTCATAAATTAAATTGTTGGACATACAAGTATACTGAAAAAACAAGTTTAAGTTTAACAAGTTGGTACACTTTATTGTTTTGCATAGTTTTATAAATTTAAAGAATCAAAGGTACTCATGTTTTACCATTTGAAATTCAACCATATCAACGAAAAGAAAAATCTCATCTGGAATCCATCACATTGAATATGGTAGTGGTCGAATTGAGAAATCTTAAACATGTCATTAATGAGCATATCGCCCGTTACGAGCAAATACAGTCGCACATCTCCGTCTCATGTTGTTAATAAGCTGCTTCCTAACAACTTCCGCGCCATTCTTCGTTCAACGCTTGCTCAAGATCCGTACGTTATTGAGGTAATAAGGTTTTATAATCTTACGTCCTACATGGTCCAACATGTGTTAAATAGGCGATATATCTGGTGATTGTGATGACCGAGGGAGGACGACAGCATTGTTACGCCTGCGAACATCCTGTGTATGCCTAGCAGTATATGGACGGGTGTTATCCTGTTGGATAAGCTGCGCATGTCGCAATAAAAACGGTACGCACACTGGTTCAGCAATCTCGTCACAATATAGCACCGCAGTGAGGTTTCTAGCCATTGTAACTAGTTTAGTTTTACCACTGTAACTAATGCCCGCCTATATCATCACACTGCCGCCACTATAACGGTCACGGGACGTACTCGGAATCAAATCGTTTGCCCCTTCTTCTCCATTCACACAGCGTTCGGTCAAAACATGAAAGGTTAAATCCAGATTGCATAATACGAACGTCATTTCACTACTGACGAGTCCATCTGTGATGAACTCTTGCCCAAGCGTGTCGATTCCGACGATGACGCTGTGTTAACGGTATGCCAACGTATGGTCGACGTCCATGAAGTCGAACTACATGTAGAGTCTATTACGGACTGTTCTTTCAACAACTCTTGTTCCGGTTGCACTGCTAGTCCTGACATGGACAGCCAACATGTGACTCGACATAAGTGCTGCACATGCTTCACATTGTTTATCAATACTTACAAATATTGACCTAACCAGATCACCGAAGCATAACATTATATTGGGAATCTATTATATAAAAGATGAGTGTCATTTTAAACACATCTATATATATCGCCGTACATGTAAACATAAAGGTTCCCCGAAAAACTTGCAAAGTATATTTACTGCAAGTTTCCTTTGTCAAGATACTCCGATAAAACATACAAAGCTCCTTGTAAACTTGTCACTCCTGAATGCGAATGTAATAATGTCTACTGCAAAAAGTAGACTAAGTAGGTAGGAACTAATCATTAAAGGCAATAGACCATTACATATACGATTATAAATACACTGTATATATAATAAACAGACAATTATTTACATAAGAAAGCGAAATAACCTTATATAAAGGCAACTGGAAAATTTTAGTAATTCATTGATATAAACTTAAATACTGGTGACGGGGGAAGGTAATTCAAATGTAGACAAATAGGAATAAAATATAAAATGATATATATTGAGATAACGAAATAAATTTACGATTGTTCTATTACATTTTTAAGTTAACAGCAATACAGAGAGAACATTTCCTTTATTACTGCCAAATGACATCATGTGTATTTTCATTGAATGACGCCATAATTAAGAAAGCCGCTTGAAGAAATCTAATTGATATTTGCCTCAATCAAAAACCACCTAATGAATACTTCGACGCACATGGACTAAGATTTCAGGTATTAACATATATATAGTCACCTGCACTTTTATCTCTCTTTAAAGAGCATATTGCTTTTTTAATTAATTACTCATTAGTTCACTGTAGCAACGTATTCTTTCTCTTTACATCACAATCTAAACAACGTACATTATTGTCTTGAAAATCATTTCCATTAGTCGACATTTTGGTCAACAAAACATCGTGTACAATATTATTATGCATACTATTTTCTTATTAGTACATATAAGATCCCTAAATCGTTTTGTTCATCCGAGCATCAGACATATGCATCAAATACAAAAGTTGATCCTCAATAAAACTTACATTATGGGAAATAATCGTATCTCTTTAATATGTATTTAATATCGGACATGTCAAATAGCTTTTTCACGTACAGGTTAATGTAGCACACTTAGCTAGGACATGATGTTGCGCTAAGTTATTGCTCCGTTAAATTATGAACTCTTGCACGATTCAAGTTAAAATTAGTGAGTGAATTGCATAAAAAGTCCATACGGCCAATCGCAACATCTATTACATTTAATCTTAAATGATTGGATGAAATATATCAATAACTCTTTTTGTCAATATAATCTGAAGTGTCGTCGTTCATGTGTTACTATATATAATCGGACTTAAAACTCTGTTTGTCAGTAGCGGCGTCTGCGTCGGAGAGGTAAGATCATTTTATTTTTGTACTACTGGCACGGGGTGTTGAACCACAATACCCAACCACCAGTACCAAAAGCGTTTACTACGGAGTTGGTATTGAATTCATTTTTCAAAATGTCGACTTACTTTATGGAATAATCTAAGTTCGAATTATCAAATTTAAATTAAAAATATTTCTATAATCTTCTATGAACACATTCTTTGCGGTGGTTAAATGTTTATTTGCAAAACAAAAAATGGAAATAACACATAAATGAATCAATATACATTTTGTCCTGAGGTTATTTCTTTAAAACAGCAAGACGTGTATGAATCTCCCATATTTTATTTAACTATTTCATTATTTTTAAGAACAGTTTTTCTGGTTCTAAATAGACTACTTATTCAGATAAAAGTTATACCTTGAGCTTATACATAACCCCTTGTATGTACTTGTGTAGAAAATGTTACTTAGAAAAATCTTATTGAACAAAATCAAATGTGGTATGCTAAAGTTACGAGTCATTTCATTTAAACTATCTCTTATGCGTAAAATTTACTATAATTGACCTTTATAATTTATTTTATGGACATAAATGCTGCACCCGAACCTCCGTTCCTACGTGTAACCTTTAGCGAAAGTAAATATTTATATAAATATCAGATGTGAATGACATCCCCTTTCAAGGCAGCATCCAGGAAAACAAAATGCCTGCTGATTTCAACATCTTTTATTGACCTACTATTAAGGCGAACATTTCAGACCCTCTAGGGTAGGTACGTACATTTAAACTCAGTTCCTTGATGTAACCATGGTATTATCCTTAGTACATAAGATATGCATGTGTTAACTGTCCTTGTTCATAAGTTTTTGAAATGAGAAATGAAAATGTGTTTTGCAAAAACCATGTGACAGGAACAAAAAAATCAGAGGTCTAATAGGTTGAAATACGTCCATGCCGTTACATTTCTTGATGTATCGGGGATTTTTGTTACAGTATAGATAAATTGTTACATAAAAGACAAAATATGTTTATTGACACCACTTTAGTAGAAAACAGGCTTTTGCGTAGTAACTTTGTTTAGATCATGAAAACAATTACCAGTATAAATGTGTTACACCAAGGAACGAAAATATGTTACATATTGAATTACTGATGCATTTTTTAGCAAAACACATATATGTGCATACATCAACATTCTATTCATGTCACGCTTTATACAGGGTTATATTTACGTATCAATAAAAATGTTTACACATTTGGCATCTGTACATTTGTTTTAAATTTCTTCAGAACGGAAACTTTTTGTTAAGTAAAGGAAATTACTTTGTTTCATTTAGGTAATTTTATGTACTTATCTCGTTAAAACTGTTTATAGTTTGTTTTCAATCTGAAGTTTTATATCTTACGGATATTTTTTGAAGTTATATATATATAAATCATAATGTGAAACAAAATTTGTCGAGTTCCTTACTGTAACAAAATGTTCCTACCTGTAACACTTTTCTTGTTGTAACTTTTCATTAAATGTATATATTTTTATATAAAGCTGAATTTTTGTTCAATTATACTTTTTTGTATACCTAGAAGCGTTCCTTTCAAACAAAAAATAGTTTCGAATACAATGCCAAAATAGAACAAAAGCAAAGGAAATGAATCTTAAATTTGTCGTTTTACAGAACGTGTTGAATACGTTAGTAAAACATCGAGAAAATAAGTGTCAAACATTATATATGCGTTATTGATTTTGGGCTGATAGTTTTTCTTATGTTTGCTGAACACGTAAAACTTGGTACAGCATGGAACAGGGTTATGGTGGGTCTTGAAGAATTAACAACTGCTAAAAAACTGGAATGGATTTAGACTCGCTGCCTATATTTCTGGTGATGTCAAACGCAAAATTTTGTTTTTCGGAAATGCGCTCTTCAAAAATATATATTGACTCAAATACAAATGGTCAATTTATAATAAGTATAAACAAGTTCATTGCTCAAGTTTGACAATTCGGTCGACAATGTAAAGATACTGTACAAATGATGAAATTATTAATGTATCTGCCTCCATTTGAGTAGTAGTTAGTAGATTTTAAGTACAATCTTATTGATTAAGAAGAGGCGGAGCGAGCGTAGCGAGCGAGCCCTCTTCTTAACCAATAAGATTTTACTTAATATCTACTAACTGACTTAGAATGTAACCTACATTTTGATTGGCCGATACGCATGCAAATTTCAACGCGCAATCTGGAACATGTGTGTAAATTTCCAAATATGGTAACGCTCAATTACAGATTTGCAGTAGGCGGAGCTTAAAAAGCCCGCCGCGAAAAGTCGAAATTCTTAATGAATAACCATAGTACTTAACGGGAGCCGTTCTGTCATTTCAATGGCTGAAAATGTAGGTTGTATTCTAAGAAAGAATAAGACACATTAACGCTGCAATGGGATTTACAACCTCTTCTGTAAGTGACGTCATTTCAAGCAAACGCAACATGTGATGTCACTATTTGCAAGCAGGAAACAATATTTACTCCATATGGTCTCTTCATTTTCATATTGTCATATGGGGCAAATACATGTATTGCTTACTGTCAGTACATGGTGACGTCACATGTGACGTTCTCTGGAAATGATGTCACTTAAAGAAGGGGTTGAAAATCGTACAGCGGCGCTCATATCAGTTTTGTTGTACTTTTGATTTCAGAGTAATAAATAATTACCTTTACTCGGAAATTATGGCATCCTTTTCCAATGTTTCCACTTACTTATTGGTGTGGTTTGTGATCTACGTGACAGACAAAACAATAGTTGCAACTATCCCGACCGGAATTGTTGACTGGGTTGAAGAAAGCTGCGCAAACAATTCCTATTGTACTACGGAGGGAACGCATTACAATGGATCAATGCTACCGAAAGTATGTTGTGAGCCATGTACGTGTAATGCAGAATGCTCTAATTTAGGGAATTGTTGTTCAGATAATTTGGGGAAGAAGATCGATATCACGTTTAAGAAAAGTTGCCGTCCAGGTTTTTACAAGAAGTCTGGTTACGACTTACAAAGGTTGACGTATTGGGAATTGGACATGTTGAACGCGGTTAATTACTGGATGGTGACTACCTGCCTCGATGGATCGAAATGTGACCTAGACAGTCTTGATGATGATAACGCAACGGTAAATGACGTTTCGCCATACTATAGCGCAGAATATAATACAATTTTCCAGGATAGGAGATGTGCTGAATGTAACGATATAACAAATACAAGCAGGTTAGTTCATTCATTTCATAGACCATTTCACCTTCCAGAAAATCTTGGTAAAACCTGTATACGTTTGCATCTATTGTAAAATATCCTGACCGTAATGGTTATTATTGTTATAACATTATTGGATTGCATAACTGTTATCCAGATGGGATTAATGTATTGTATTTTCGAAATGAAATCATTGTGATATACAGTAAAACCTCAATAATAAGACCACCATTGGGACACTCGAAAAATGCACTACATATAAAGGTTGTCTTAATATTGAGCTTGAATAAAGAGCGGAAATGTCAAATGGACTTTAAAAGTGTGGTCAGTATAAGGCTACTTGTTCCTTCGTACTAGATTAGTTACTGTATGTCTGTTGTTATGTACGTGATGGTTGGTTGCTTTTAATGATTAGTCACTCCCTACTTAGTCAATTTATGTATATATGTTGGAAATCAATGACCATATAGCGATTAAGTGTGAGGTTAGCTAGCTGTTAAATCGATTTAAGCCCCCAGTATTTGTACTGACAGTTCCAAGGCTGTAATTCGCCGGTTTCGGCCTATTGCTGCCGACTGTCTTGACTTGTCCTGCGATCTTTCCCATTGGTTACCCCCCCCCCCCCTCCTTCACTGTCACCTTTGATTCTCCAAGTTATTCCAGGCCATTCCCTGTGCCTCTATTCCTTAACATATGTACCCTTTAACCTGCTTAAGTGCCTTGTGTTTTGTGGATTGTTGTTTTCCCGGAGGTCTGCGTGGGGAGGCACTGTCTTATGTATTAGGCGTTCCAAATTATTCTCTCTCTTTTGTCCAGGACATCGGGTGGTGGATTTCTCGAGCCCTGATAAGTAGTGCACGTGTTTGTTATGTAATAACATTCATTAAAGTTGTACTGTGGCCTTCTTCTCTCAGTAGTACATCTTATAGCAATGTTCTTGCAGTTGGACTGTAACTATTGACTTTGTTTATAGTTTTGATTTTTGAATAATTAATTTCCTCATTAAGGGTAGTGTATGATTAATTTAGGTGGGAATTGAACGCAGTACAATGCTTTGACTTAAAGTTGGATCAGCTTCACATCTCCGATAAGGAATTGTTACAATATATCAAAGAACAATGTGTGTTTGTGGCCCTGCCTCCGGACAGTGACATATTTCAACGTATCCGTTGTGTTCCCGAATATGAAATACAACGTAGAAGTAGGTGCAACGAGTCTGGATTGTGGGATACATATAACGAAACTACAAAGAAATTCTGCGAAGATCCTAATGGATGTAAGTTCTAATAATTCCAATTTCACACATGCATGAACACTCAAATTTCATTGATCACGGAACTATTTTCAAACTAGATCTAACGTAATCAAAATGATATGAACATGTTGGGTATATTTTCTCAAGCAACACATATATTGTGTATTTCTTTGTAAATTCACTACATATTTGAGATCACGTTTAGGGTCTCGGTATTATTAGTCACATAGTATGGTCGACCAACGGGTTTTCGTGGTCAAGATATCGTGGTATCCATTCATTGCACATGAGCATGTTAAATTTGAAGAGATATTCTATATACAGGTTTAAAATATCTCATGTGTCTAATTTTCTACAGAAACTAACAAAAGGCAGTCATAAAATTCGCTAAATTTACTTTCTAAGATAAGTTTCAGACGACAGCCGTGTATTCTTTAGATAGGCGGGGCTATATACATACTTCACAAGAGGGACCGTTTCCAAAACTAATCGATTATCTTGAACTAGTATCACAAAATGCCCTTAAAACTGCATGATGATACGCTTGAAACGACCCCCACGAAAACTTGTTTGTAATTCTTTACTAACGCACCGGTTACCTAGTTGTAAATAAGAGGCATCACGTACTTAAAAAAGAAGAATTTCACATCGAAACTGGCTTAAGCGAGTAGAAAAATGATTATTACAGACGATTTTGTATGCTTTTTATGTCAGTCTTGCTTTGATAATTCAGAATATCAGCAGATATCGTTAGTACCACGAAAACCGGGTGGACCATGATAATTGGTGGACAAAACCTCACGTGACAAAAAAGGTTATCAAGTGTCAAGGTCATCCATGATTCTAGAATTCCATTCCATTCCTCCTAGTCCTATTTTCATTCCGAATCTCTCTATTTATATACCTGATTATTCTATCATCCTTTACATTATATTCACTAAGAAATATTCAATAGATATTCCCTATTCCCATAAGGAAATTTAAAACAAAGGAGGTAAAGTTTGTAAATGTGGGAACTATCTGTTAGAGTTGTGCGGTCGATAGTCGGATATGGACATGAACTTTGAACCTCGAATCTGCGGTTTTCCAGAATATATTATAATACAATACAGACCTTCACTATTTTATCATGTTAACGTTACAAACAATTCTAATGGTACCTAACATAAAAATGGAATAAAGTAACATTTCAGTCACTGTCGTCACTACCACTGATACCAATTTCGCGAAGTATTTTTGGTATTTTCTTCAGCAAGAGGTTACTTATCTTAGACTCCTAAAGTGGATGTTTTTGCTGTCTCACTCTGAGCTCCTCTATGGCCGGTTCAATAGGGGGTTCCTCATCATGACTAGAAACAGCAATCATATTGGCGTTGGCCATCCTCACGGTTATCTGAGACAGGGCCAGGTTGTGGACCCTTACCCTAATGGCGGTCAACTGGGACTGGGTCAGGTTGTGGACCCCTATCATCATGGCGGTCAACTGGGACTGGGCCAGGTTGTGGACCCTTATCCTCATGGCGGTCAACTGGGACTGGGCCAGGTTGTGGACCCTTATCCTAATGGCGGTCAACTGGGACTGGGCCAGGTTGTGGACCCCTATCCTTATGGCGGTCAACTGGGACTGGGCCAGGTTGTGGACCTTTATCCTCATGGCGGTCAACTGGGACAGGGCAAGGTTGTGGACGGAAAGCATCTTTAACTTGACATTGTCGTGGTTGATCGTGACTGACGAGCAGTCTCTCCATTTCTCTGACGTGATGCTGCAATTGTCTGATAAATGATAAATATGAGCATAATGAGAAAAATATACATCACAATTATTTTAACGATATGAATTGATTGTCAAAATTATTTTGGCGGTTCTAAGCTCTATTGGCCAAAGGTCAGAGAGCGAATGTCGTGGCGAATTGTCCGTCATGTGTGCGTGCGTCCGTGCATGCGTCCGTGCGTCAGTCTGTTTCCGTTTCGTTCAAACGACATCTCCTCCTAAATCATTTGGCAATGTTTAATTTAAAAATTTCACAGGAACGTTCCTTGGGCGATCCTCTTCCAAAGATGTTCAAATGGTTCTGTTGCATAAATAAGTCCAGGAGGTAAACTAGATTTTATAAGCGAAACCTTTAAAAATCTACTGGTATAGAACCATAAGTCCTAGAGCTTCATATTTAGTATGTAACATTGTCAGGTGGTTACCTATCAAGGGACTGTTCAAATCGTGTCACTTGGGTCAATATTGGCCCCGCCCTAGGGGCCACATGTTTTCCATAGACTTAGGTAATATCTTTGAATATCTTCTTGTCCAGAACCAGAATACCCAGGGTTTTGATATTTGGTATGTAGCATTGTTTAGGGATCTTATATCAAGATTGGTCAAATTATGGTTCTGTAATCAAATCCCGCCCCACCCAGGGGTCACATGTTTTCTGTAGAGTTATGCAGGGAATAACTTATGTAGAAAATGCTCATCAAAGGTCCACATGAACAATGTAGCGTCAGGCCCCCTTGGGTCCCTTGTTTGTTGATAAATGAAATTACAATGTAATCATTTGCTTTTGTTTGTTTTGTTTTCATCAGGTTAACTCCGGTTTTTTTCAACAATATACGGCGGTCAGTTGGCCTAACTAGATTTCCTGAAATTAGTTATCAACCAGTACTACTGGTGACAGTTTATTGACTCTTGAATGATATTCCTCTGGTAGAGACTATTGAAATATACCCTGTCGAAAACAAACAGTTTCCTCCTTTTATAATGTGTTTGGGAATGTATCCAACATATCGTATGTTGTGTGTAGTTTTCAAATGTAGCGTATCAAGCGTCAACGGTTGAATAAAAGGAGCGATACCTTTATTCTAACAGTCATTGCCACAGTAGATACGATAGCCTAATGTACAGCAGTGGGAAGATCTACAAGGGAACTGGCCAAAGATATATACAGTAATTGGTTCTATCGACGGTACAGGTGATGAGATTAACAGATGCACCAAGAAACGAACATAGGAAATACCCTTGTGTACACACTCAGATAATCATCGATAATACTGGGATAATACAACAAGTCGAATCTGGTAGTTTGGATCATCAAAATGGCGCGCAGCATTTTCAACTAATGCTTCAGAGTCTACGTGATTTACCATTTCCTGTAAACTGCTTCCTTTTAAACGACAAAATTTGAGTCAACGGCTATCCTATTCTTACTTCTTTTCGGGGAAAATTGCAGAAGAGACACGCTAAAAACAGAGGGCGTTGCTTGCGTTTTAACCGATACTTAATGCGCAACAGAGTTCGCGTAGAGCACACTATACCACAACTAAAGAGTTACAAAAGTGTGAGCTGTGTATGTAGACACAAGCGAGCTAAACTGTCTACAGTGTGCTTACTTACTCCGCACTCACATGTAGAAAGAAAGTTATTGGACTTATTTTCTATAACTATACACTGATTTGTATTAATCTTACGTGAGTTCGTATGAAATGAATTATTACGGACGATTAAGCTTACTTTTTTTTTAAAGTTGAGAAAATCCCTCGTATTCATTCTGACTGCACTGTTTATCTTATAGCCCAAGTCCATCCGCACAACTCTTTTTATGCGGGATAAATGATACACTAGACTAATAGTTGTTATTACAAATATCGTTACACATTAAGTCAATTTCCAATATGGCTCCACTTATAATCTGAAACAATTATTTTCAAATGTGTTTTGCCTGTTCAATTCGGTATTATTTTGTATTCATACGCGCATGCACTAGTCCTGATGTGTATTGATACATAAACATCATTGGGGGTCGTTTCAAAAGTCAATTTGGAATTACAAAGATTTAAATGACATTTTTGGTGTTCACGCATATGTAAGTCTTGATCAGAACGGACACATTTAACCTAAACTCCTTCTGGGTATTATTCAATGTGTGCATTTTGTGGATGATATAAAACAATAAAAGTTGCAATATTTGCTTCATTTCCTGCATTCTGTGCAAAGATATTCGACTTTTCAAATTAAGCGTATTTTAATGTAAAAGAAGTTATCTGAACAACTTGTTTATGAAAATAAAAAATGCATAAACGAATAGGATACCTCATATCTGTGAGAAGTAGTACGGATTATAATGCCACATTCACAAACAGGGCATAAACAGACTGATCCCTAGCGCGCGAAATTAAACAAAATATACCAATAAAGACGTAGTATAACATAAAGCTGAGCATTACAATCACAGCACTTTTGTTAGTAGTTACCTACAGGAATGGAGTTGATGACGTTGTTGCTATCATAAGATTCAGGACTTACTTATTATTTATGATTCTGGCTTTGTCTGGATCCCGACACATTTCTACGCGTAGACTGAAGAGTATTTTAACTGCAGTGGAGAGTTTAAGATGAAACATTGTGTTTGAATACAACTTCATCAATAGTTCTTATGACTGTTGAATATCACAACCTTAGCTATTAACGTAACATATCTTTCGGCTCCAGCTTTGTCCCGTGTGTTCTTCGTTAGCGATTACTTGTTAGTGATGAAGCAGATTAATTAGCTCTAAACCTTTCCAATTTCTGTGTCAGATATATTTTGAGTCATATATTGGTGATCGAATGTGTTTAACATAAGATGCTTATCGTATACTTAACCCCACTGTACAACGTGTATGCTTTTTTCAGGGTATCCGGTACGTTACAATGATGTAATTTACAAAAATGTCTATTGTTTTATTTGTAATACAATACATTTTAATAAAATCAAATATATAGAAGCCGAAGCTGATCTTACCCAACACGTATGTAAGATATTAGGAGGTAGAGACGGAATATTTCTGAGTAATGTTCTTGAAAGTTTTGGTCAGATATTTAGTCTGAATTCAGCTCCTGTGACACAGAATGAAATCGCGAGACCTGATGGAAATTGTGCTGTGGATGAAGTATTCGACCCGTATTACGTAAGTATAAACATGTTAAACAATTGGAATAAAGGCATAAACAATCTGTATTGTCTTCAGATCAGATACATGTATATAAAAAGGTGTAAACGATTTAGTCTTCAGGCGAAATATTACGCTCCTATTCAGCACTTAGATTCCGCTGCCGTTACATTCACACGTTCCTTTATAATGTAGCATATTTTGATATTTGACATTTTTAACCTTTCTGATTTAGCCAATGATATAGCCGCTGTACATGGAATCATGGTTTCCGTGATACTCTCTTTCTTTGGTCGGTAATGCACGTGACTACTGAGTTTAACATATGTATTTTCCCGACCATAACAGGAGCAATATTTGATATTGACTTAAAATGTAAGGAAGTTTCTTCGTAACAGTTATAATTCTACGACAATATTTTATTCCGTGTTAAGAGTAGGGTAGTAATGCAGTTTAAGGTCGCGCTAGATAAATACGTCGGGTGAGTGCATATCGGATGAAATTCTCAGGTTATGTAGGGAGCTATCAATCAGAAATTTGGATAGATACACTGGTAAACATACCGGATTCCCAATTAACATGGAATACATGCTTCGTAGAGAATAGTATTTGCTGTTGATAACACGTTTGTGAAACCGAAAGAAGTGGTCGCGAAATCATATACCAAAATAAGATTGAATGCTTGCTTAATTACGTAATGTTTGCTTGTTGTCGTGCAATAGAAATCATGCCAACAACAAAATTTCACGTGCTGCCGCTAGCAATAGCTTCGTTATTGAACGGACGTATTCTGAATCAAAGTAGGACTAGGAGGAATGGAATGGAATGGAATTCTAGAATTCTGGACCACTCTTGATAACATTGTCTGTCACTCAACTGTGTGCAATACTTTTTGAAAATCTTTGAGTATATTAGTTTATTGTATGCTTTCAGGGGAAATGTCGCCAGTTATACTGCCCACCACTGACTGAAGCCGTATTCGGTTCCTGTGACACTCGTTTGGATGTTCAAGCCGTTAGGTTGTACGAGTTAGGTGTATTATTCTTACCGATATCACGTCGTGTTTTCAATTCCAGCTTACTAAATGCGACAGACAAATATCATTTTACAGACACTTTACAAGCTATAGCTAATAGCTATTTGTCTCGGAATTTTTCTAATATTTACTCTTTTAAAATTGAAATGTTTGTGGAAATGAATACGTCGTTGGTGATTGCGTTGTCTACGCATTTCGTTGTTATAACCTCGCACGAAGAAGATATAACTTTATACGATTGGTATAAAAGCCTTCAAAGATTGTTTTTCGAAGAAGTTGTCATTAATATTAATTCTTTAAATAACTTGGAATGTATTTTAAAACCATTTACACAACGTGGTATAACGAATGCATTACATTCATATGAAAGAATTGGTGGACACTCGTATCAAAAACTTCTTTTCGAAAGCGGACTTGTGCAAGAACCTTCAAGACCTACAAGAATCGTTGTAAAAATTGAAAATGATAAGCCTTTTCCATATATTATCATGAATCAAATGGAGTATTGTGAATTAGCATCAACATTGAATATCACAAGCGCAATATTTGTTAAAGACTCGTGTCCACTTCTAAATAATACATTTGTACACACGTCATCTAACAGCTCTCAGGTGCTAGTACAGTTAGATGTATTTGGAAAACTTGTTGGTAAAGGCAAAGTTGTTCCTTACACAACTGAATACACTGCTCATGGTATTGTATCGTTCGTGACTTCATGTTTCTCGATGACCTGTGTTGCTTTTGCATTTTGTCTCAATTTTTGCGTGAAGCGAATGCTAAACACACCAACGCTTATATTTGAAATTGCTCTGTGTAATCTTTTTATAGCTCAAGGTTTGTTTCAGTTCGGTAGTGGATGGGTGGATTACAAACTTCTTTGTCAAATAGTTGCTTTAGGAGTTCACTACTTCTGGTTAGCGACCGTTTTCAGTTTCAACGCATTCTGTTCGCTTATCGTTTGGAATCTTCAGCGAATGAATACGCCTCCTCTGAGGTCAAAAGAACTGGTAATATCAATTATATACGTATTCGGCTTACCTCTCATACTAGTTTTAATCAACATTGTTTACTCTGCCAATCTTCCAAGCCCAAACGATCGATATATCGGTTATGGCTCAACTAAATGCCACATTGACAGTGCGTTGATGAGGTATCTGTTATTTGCTGGTCCCATATTTCTGACAGTTATATCAAACTGTATCATTTACGCATTAATTGTACACAAAATAAAAAGCATTTCTGTGCCACCGTCTGCTGTCAAGAACGGTGTCCGTTATGCATCTGTGTACTTCCGGCTTTTACTTGTGACTGGTATCATGTGGATATTTGGTTTTATCAATGAGTACGTTCAGTCTGAAGTCATTGAATATATATTCATTGTCCTTATAGGTGGACAAGGCGTTACTATACTGCTTTTCTTCACATGTAACCGTGTGTTGTATCAAAAGCTCTGCGGTGTTTGTTGTGCATATGTGACAAACAGAAAGTGACATTACTTATATGTCTAATTTATTTTTCAAGTCTTTTCTCTTTCCGCATCTTGGAGAGAGTTGGCAGTTTCAGATTACACTCTCACTCACCTTCGTATTACGTGTGTCGCTGGATTATTGTGGTTAGTTTGGTCATGTTAACTAATGTCCCTATCATATGTGTCTATTTAATTAGATGATTGTGATCGGGGAACGAACTCACATCGCTACGACGACAGCAGCTAGCAATGGAAAATCCGGAACGTCTTTGCTGCCTCATTATACAAGTTTTGTGTATATTCTGTGTAGTCTTTAAACTATCATGCGCAAACTCCATTACGCCATGTGTACTGATCAATGTGTTAGGTGCATTCTCCATTTCGTTATGTGCACACTTCATTATGTTATGTGTACTGATCGATGTGTTAGGTGCATTCTCCATGTCGTTATGTGCACACTTCATTATGTTATGTGTACTGATCAATGTGTTAGGTGCATGTTCCATGTCGTTATGTGCACGCTTCACTGTGTTATGTGTACTGATCATTGTGTCTTGTGAATGCGCCGTTTTCTCCGTACAGCTAACTTGCTCATGATAGTTTAAAGACTACACAGAATACACACAAAACTTGTATAATGAGGCAGCAAAGGCGTTCCATTGAAAATCGTTGCTACTAATCGGATCTACCCCGTCCGATAAGCCCAGTTGTTAGAACGCTGTTCTGACATCCGATAGCGTCGTGTACAAGTTCAAAGTGGGTTGGTCATGTCCTTCAGTGACATTTGTCCGCCACCGTGTGGAGAAGTTATTAGTTGCGTGCAGAAGGGCCAGTTTGTATTGGTTGATTATTACTTCCAGAAATACTGATCAAGGCAACAGATCGTCTCGTATAAGCGAAAACAAGTTGTAAATTGCGATAAGTCGGTGAATACATAACAAACTAAGCAGGCTATTGCAACCGCTCGAAAACATTATCGCGCCATAATACTAGGGATAGCATCAATTACAATGATTTTAGTTTTCGTACAATCGGTAAACTTTTCGAACGAACATTAGACTATTCGAACATTTGTTTGTAATTTGTCTAAACGATGATTTTTTGACAATGATATACGGACAGGTATAATATGCATATGTACGTATTTTAAACAGTGTATAAGATGTCCGATCTTTTTTTTGTGACATTTAATGAAAAACCCAATGAATGGAAAATGTTCACATCCCAACGTCTCCAAATATTGCGGAGCTTTCGACAAGTTCAATAACTTTCACGACAGTGAATTATGTGGGGAATAAACAAAAACGGAGAACATTTCGCTTCGCTTAAATTCTGTGGCACGCATTCCGGCAAATCTACAGAGATATATGTGTCAATATGGGCATCGATGCAACCGGATTTTGGATGACCAGGTTTTAGGCTATTAAAAACTATTTCTAACAAACAAAAACTGCCAAAATACGTACCGTTTTGTGATCGGCCGCTAGCTTTTCGTGCCGCGTAGTAAACAAATAATTCACTTGTTCACCCACCCTGGGATTCAAATCTTTAGAAAACATAGTTATATGGTACATGTTACATACAAGCCATATGAAATAATCAACACAATATTTAATGTCCGATAGGATATTGTATTTATAAATTATGTTTTAAAGGGGCCGTAGAACACTCAAAACTATCATGTATGTATGGATTTCTTACTGTATGCACATTTCTCATATCTCATTGTATGTTGGGGCGGCTGTGCTCTTTGTATGCGACAATTCTTGCTCATCAGGCTGAATTATTATTAAATCTACATTTACCACGATTTTCGTTCGTCTCACAGTCACGTGATATATGATAAAACGTCGTATTGACTCAATGGCGGAACCAAAAGCACGTATGTTCTTGTGCGAAAATTTATACGCGCGAATTTGCTAGGGATCTAATGAGGAACATGGCGTCATAACAAAGCATTAAAGTCAAACGTAGCCGTCTCACGGTATTTTTCGTTGCTAGATAATATCGGTGCAACAAAAACAACTAAATTATTATTAAACATGACGCGGCTAATACGTCATTCTTTAATAATTGTTGTAATATCAGCCACGTCTTTAAATAGACATTGCGGAATTTATGATTAAATACATATTTAGGTTAGATTCTATAGGCATACAGCGGTTCTGATATATTTTCTTATTCCGTGATAAACTGACTGTATGATAACTTGCACATATCGTTAATCATTCTGGTACTAGAAACTGCGTTTTTATGCACCCACTCTGAAAAGGGGGGCATATAGATTTGCCCTTGTCCGTCCGTCTGTCCGTCCTTCCGTCCGTCACAAAATATTGTGTCACTCATATCTCTAAAACAATATGAGCCGGAGTCATTAAACTTTACAGGAATGTTTACCAGCATGTATAGTTGTGCACCTGGGGTTTCGTGTTTGCCTGTGTCCAGTAAGTGCAAAGTTATGGCCCTTGACTTATCACAATGAGCAGAATAATAGCATTTTCTTTTGTGAAAAAGGCTGCAAGTTGGGGCATCTGTGTCCTATGGACGCATTCTAGTTTAATTGTTACACTTCTTTTGAGTGTTTTTTCTGTATAGTGAATTACTTACCATTATGATGTTCTATGTCTTTTGAACTTTGGTATTTATGTTTACCATTAAGTGGTAAAAAGAAGCAAGTTTGCCTATATTCGTGTGAGATGTTGAATTTAAATTAGAACAATTATTGTCGTTCATGTTTGGTTAAGAAGAGAATTTATCGCCCTCGGTCGATATCACTTTTCTAAGATCGATAAATCCTCATTTTGATCTCACTTAAAGGCAATAACTGCATTTTATTTAAATTATGTAGCTTGATTTAAACATTTTGTCTCTACACTATAAACTACATGTAAACAAAATGTTACTTTTATATTAATTTTGTCGTGCTCTGCATCACTAAAGATGATATATAAAAAAATGAAATGCTATTTTTAATGTATATTTGTATCTATTGTATTGTATTATGTAAAGCCTGTGAAACGTAGATATTATAACTTCCTTTCTTCAATGGTTTGAAATTCTTTGTTTAGTACACATAGTATGTTTCTGTATTGTATTATAATGAGTAACGTACTGAAATTCTTTTTGTGAATTTCTAAATGATGCGATAGGGTACAGGATATAATGACATCCCTTTAATCACAGATTGTATGCTTTTTTAAAAAAACGGTTTGAAATATTGAAATGAATATTGAAATGAATATTGTAATAAATTCAGGCCCGTAGCTACGCTGAGGCACACCGAGGCAGCTGCCATGGTTAAAATTTCAAAAGCAACCGTGAAGGACGATAGACTCATGGTTTGGCACTTATGTTTGTACACAAAAACATACCAGCCGACTAAATGAACATTCTTCAGCTGTTGGACGCTCCGAGACATTGGCGAATTGTCCTTGCTTTCGATTCAAAGCTATTGAAATAAAACAAAATTACACTTGATAAATCACTTTACTGTTACATTAAATAACCATTAAATTTTGCCTCTGGCTACGGGCCGGAAATTTTGGTTATTATGCTTTATCTTTGTATTGTACAATCATGTTTAATAAAGTGGTCGTGTAGTGTATTTTCGTTTGTTAATGATATATATTTATGTAATGGGTGATAATTAACTTTAAAACAAGAAATATCTTGAAACAAGATGGTCGGCGCAATTTTTAGCAAACAAATCAGCTGCAATCTAACGGTTAAGAAGAAGTGGACTTCGGTAAATTTACCGAAATTCAGTGGATTTTGATAAGGTAACGTACCCCTTATCGAAAGGTTAACCAATCCGCGTCAAGGTTAAAAACGTTGTTCGGTTGAAGAGAAGTTTGTTTAGTGGTGAATGTAAGATTTTGGTGGTTTACACAACACTGATATGCAAATAGCAAAGCCATTGCGTACATATAACATGTTTTCAGGGTAAATATGACACTCACTCGCACACAAATGGTATGGAGAAATTATTGTTCTTTGCTAAAACGATACCCATAAGTATTTACTCTGAACATCATTAAACACTCAACAGAAATATCAAATGTGTACCCTTTGTCGATCTCTCACCTTTCATCAGGAACAGCCATCAACCAACAAAACTGCCATCGATACAGCAGGTTGCAGTTCAGTTCGTAGGGCAAATGATAACATTAATTTAATTCAATCACACTTAAAAGTAAAAGTTATACCCTACAATGAACAGAATCAAAATAAAATATGATAGCATAACAGACATATATAGATTCCGAACTTACTGCGACATAATAACCTTATAATACAATAAGGAGATTGCCAGTGGTACCCAATCATTGTATTCCAGTATAAATGAACGAAGAAGTCACGCAATAGATGTCGCATACTTAGAAAACAATCAGCCCAAGAACACAAGGCGTCATGTAAATCTATACATACAAGTTAGCAAATACAAAAGCAAAAGGTACAATAAATAAGTTGCTATACTGGGAACGCCACATTCATAAGACAATACCTTCCAACACAGACCTCCCGGAAAACAACAGTCCACAAAACATCAGTCATTTGAGGAGGTGCAAGAGAAAATACGCAAGGGAACAGGGGCGCAAGGAACAGCTTGGCTGACCATTAAGGACAACTAAGGAGAACAGGGGGATTTAATGGATGGAATATATCACAGGATCAAGACGGCTGACAACAATAGGCCGAAAGGGGGAGGGAAATAACATGAACGCTATATCAAGTGAAAGAATTGCACATGGGGAAAGGGAAATTTAACATACAACTAAAACACAAATAGAAATAATAACCACACAGCGATTTATCGCCTTCGAACTGTCAGTAAAAATACTGGGGGTTTAAATCGATTTAACAGCTAGCTAACCACAAGTTTAAATAACGTGTGAAAATAGATGTACGGCATTGGAACGTTGAGAAACAAAACACCATTGGTGATTTAAAGGTGTAACTAACCTCATATTTACCAAAAATTACCAATTCGAATAGAAAAAATAAGAACATTCTCGCTGGTCAACTCCCTAACATTCGGCGAGTCGGAGAACACAGAATAATGCACGTAGAATATCAGAGGGAGGAATTGCTCGAACGGTAAATCAGGGGACCAGGAACTAAATATAGATTTGAAATTTCCTTTCGGGAAACAAAACATCACCTTCTGTTTTATTTATTTATTTGACGTAGGAAAATAGGTCAAAGCTGTCGAAGTCAAATCTTACGATGTTTCTACGACTGACGTATTAGTCGTATTGAAATTAAACAGATTGTGAATTATATCTATTATACCTACAATTCACACATCCTTAATTCAACAAGACTGAGAACCGCTCGTGCAGATCTTGGTGTGAAGTTGCAGAACCTGAGATCAGTGTCCATTTCACTGGGTTAGTCTTCAGTTTCAACTTGTTTCAGTTGAATGTTGTTGTTATAAGTCGTTAGTCGCCGGCCAGAAGCCGTCAACTCTATTTTTATTCCTGTTTCATTTTGTTCATGGGGTACGGATTTGAAAAAAAATGTATCGAGTGTTTTTATCTCTTTTCTGATAATCCTTTCAATTAACATCTGCCCGTTTTGCGCATGCGTTAATATTGCGGAACAACGATAATTCACATTTTGTTTACTATCGTCGATACGATTTCATTCATAAACATTACGAAATTTATAGACTTGAGGACTTTGTACCTGGACGCGCTCGGAAAAAAAATCGAAACAATATTTCGGAATGGATTCTGACCATTACTTGACCGAATACTGTAAGCATATTCTACACACCCATGTTAAATAATATGTGTAGTTACTGTTAAATCTCTTTATGGTATGTTTTATTGAACAATTAATTCCGTCCGTGATTCCGTATAGTTAGGAACGAGGTGGAGCAATCGGATCTCATCGGCTATAGTCTATTTCCGAACTGTCCGAGATGTTGCGAGTGAAAGTAGAGTTCAGGGTCGCGCCAGAAGTAAACATGTCTGTCGAACACGCATGGGATGCCATTTTCACTATCAAACCGCGACGAATGGAGATGTCAAATGGTAGCAGGCGTACATAAACTGACAACCATACCGGCTTTCGCATAAACATGGAAAAACGTGTAACTAAGAGGATGTTGTTCGCTCGTCTCTATACAAATGGCGTTCTGAAACACGGAAGGACATGGTCGCGAATACACGATGTCTATGACCAGAGCCGGAGTCTTCAAACTAAGATTAGATTGAATGCTAGCTTAATTACGTAATGTTGATTGTTGTCTTGTATATAAGTCAGGCCAACGACAACCGTAATGTGCTGACGCTAGCAATAGCTTCGGTATTGGAGGGAGGGATTCAGATAAGGAGTAGGAATCGACCAGCTTAAATCGTCTGTCATGTGAGTCAGTTTGTTCGAAGATGTTTATGCAGTGGTTAACCGCCGATGTGGGCAAACCCTGAATAGAATGTTCATTACACGCTGGTAATATTTTTGTAAAACGTTTTATGCTTATGACGGGGCACCTCTATGATGTAATGGAGCATTTCTATAGGATCTAACAATTGGTGTTACTTTGTGTATTATTGTCCGAAACAGATGCATAGAAAGATGTATGTATATGCCTACAAACGTTAGTCTGACTGTTATATTTCCAATTTAACACAATCAGTAATACTGAGACACATGTGCTTTAGCATAAAAGGAGGAGAATCATTTTCTAATGTTGAATGTAGTTTCATCGTATGTGGACTGTATTTTGATAAAAGGCTGTTTATGATATTGTTTCCAAAGTAAAAGATGATTTTGCTCTTTGTTGTTATTTATCAGTCCGTTCAGTTCAGATCGTGAACAAAATTGAATTTGCTGCCGTCTAAACACCGCATGAAAGGCCCTGTCCCAACACCCTTAAAGGCCCTGTCCCACACTGCCGTTTACGATTCCGTCTGCCTCCGTTTAAATTTTTACCTCATGCGGTGTTTAGACGGCAGCAAATTCAATTTTGTTGGCCATGGACGGAAGAAAGAACAGCAGGAGTAACGTCTAAAACGTCTGAGAAACGTCTGCTTAGGTATGAGTAGCGCCTTCATTCAGTCCAGCTTACGGAACATTTAACGCCTGAGTAACGTCTGCTTAAGTATGAGTAACGAACGAAACGGTTGAAAAACGTCAACATTACGTCTATCAACTTCCTGTTTGCGTCTTATAAAAGGCCAAACTCCGCTCATCGCCTCATCACAACAGCTGTGGCTGGAGGCGGACGAGCTGTCCGCCTACCTAACAGCCATAAAAGTATAAAAACCGGTAAGATTCCGTCTGAGTAACGGTGAAAACGGTAAAAAACCGCCAGAGTAACATATGAGAACCGTCAATCGTTATCGGAATTTGGACGTTCCAAACTTTGAACATGCCCAAAGTTTGAAAAGTTTGAAACGGCTAGCGTCATCTGTCAACGTCTAAATACGTATGTAAACCAGCTGAGAAACGAATAAAAAGGTCTAATAAACGTACGCATTCGTTTCTCAGACGGAATCGTCAAACGTCGCAGTGGGACAGTAGCTTAACATACACTAGAGGGTGTTATCCGAGTAACGAAGTGGTACGGAAATACCCAAGAGCTGTCGAGAATGAACTATTTGGTGAGTTACCGGGCCTTCATGGAAATATGTCAGTATAAAAGTGGGGGAGGCATGACCCCCAACGGGCTTCATCAGACAGGAAACAAGCGTTAGCTAATAATTACAGGATTATATTTCAATTATAATAGAAACATTGCATGATTTTAGTATGCAAGAGAGATTAAATTGTTAAAGGGAACGCCACATTCACAAGATTATGCCTTCCCACACAGATCGGGAAAACAACAATCTACAAAAACATCTGGCACTGAGGAGGAGCAAGGGTAAACATGTATGGGAATAGGGGTGCTAGGAATGGTCTGGTCGACCATAAAGAACAACTAATGAGAATTTAGGGGACAACCAAGGGGAAATTAACTGGGCGGAATACATTATTGAACAAGTTAAGAAAGACAGTGACAAAAGGGTCTAAAGGTGAAAGAAAATAACAAGAACACTATATCATGTGGAAGAACTGCAGGTCGAGAAAGGGGACCTTAACATACATCTAAAACATAAATATAAATAATAACCATACAGCGATTAATAGACTTGGAACTGTTTGTAAAAATACTTGGGGTTTAATTTGATTTAACAGCTAGCAAAACCTCACACTTAACCGCTATCTAATTGTGGTCATTGTTTTCAAACATATACACATAAATTGACTAACTAGACAGTCCCTAGTCAATAAAAGCAATTAGCCATTACGTATACAATAACATATACATTGTGTTTAACCGAGTACGAAGAAACAATCAACCTTATACTGACCTTGCTCTCAGTAACTAAATTATTTACATCAGGATGCGAAATAACCAAATAATCGTAAATAAATAACGCTATGTAGAGGCAACCGGCAACCGGACTTTTTAATACACCCGTGTATTTCGTCAGAATAGTCTAATAACTAGGCAACATCATGGGAGGGTTTCATTTGTTGTCCTTTCAGTCCACTACAGTGTCTTGCAATCAAAGATGTTGATGAGGTTATGTTGCGCAAGCCCTGCTGTATGTGACATTTTAAAACATTCTAAATGTATGTTAAAGTGCCCTTTCCACTATGCCATTCTTTCACTTTATCTGTCATGTGATCTTTTCCATCCATTAATCCCCCTTGTGTGTCCTTTTTGATTCTCCTAGTTATCCCTTTCGGTCGGCCATGGCCATTCCTTGTGCCCCTGTTCCCTTACGTATGCATCATTCAGTGAGCGTCCTCAAATGCCTTACGTTTTTATGGATTGTTGTTTTCCCGGAGGTCTGAGTGGAGAGGCACTGTCTTACTCATGTGGCGTTCCCTGTAGCAACTTATTCTCTCTCTAAAATTATCGTGCATCAGCACATCTGGATGACGTGTGAAGAAAGATGGTGCCAATTACATGAAGGCGATACTTTAACTTGACGATGTTCTCAGAATTTCACACCCTTTACGAAAGTTTTGTCAAGAAATATTTTGATGTGAGATAACGCCAGTTAGGACACTCACGCATTCACTAGAATACAGTTAAGTACGACCAATAATGTGATATGTTGGCATGTCGAGTGAAATTTTGTATCACTGCTGTTGACACTTATATCAGACTGTTCTATTTTCATCAGATAACTTGTCTGCGACCCTTATCCTTGCTATAAAACCACAAGATAGCGTATGTAGATAAACGTGCCTGTTCGCTGTTGTAGACAGTGGAAGCCATGTGGAAACAGTGGTTTGTGGTTCTGTCTTTTTGTGTCGCTGGCATTAATATTCTACAATCGGTTAGCGGATCATTGCAGGATGTAGCTACCCTTTGTCCGTACAACAATTTCTGCACTTCGGAGGCAACAAAGGTACATTTTAGCTGATATTGTTTTGTGTTACTAATTCTTATTTTCGGTATTTGCTGACAATAGCTGATCACTTACTGTCCTGCAAAAGCGATCACCTGTTTCAATACTTCCATAAGACCAATTATTTTTTGTTTCTACTAACTTGACCGCCCTTCTTCCGCCCCTGCACTATTGTTCGTTAAATCAAAAGATAAAACGGTGGTAGACAAAATTGCTTTTAAGTGCCGTCATGTCAGCTTTATGCAACACCATTATCAAATTCGTGATTATTTTATGAATAAACATTGCTAAAAACATCACAAAAATATAATTATCTATCTACCATTTTGAAGACGTTACTGGAAACAAGTATGTGTTTACTAATCACCGTTAATGACTCGAGACAGCTAATAAAAAGGAGCTTATCATAACGTCGGTGTTTCTATTACATTCGTTACGTTAATTTTACATTTAAACCGACGTACGATCTGTATCGCTGAATCAATGAATATTCTAAGCATTGAGCTGAATTTCAAACTCAAAAACCTTCGCCATATTGTGCACAGTAAAATTAAACGTCTTAAATATTACATGAAAAAGGCACAAGCTTATGTGCGCGTAACGTTACTACGATGAATAAGCCAGGGTGCTAACTTAAGGATAAACAAGAAATAAATAGCTGGTTTCTTACGCCTGATAAAGAAGATAATTAAAGGGTAATGGACATGACACTGTAAATGCATGTCAAATTATTTAAAAAATCTTTCGCTCTACTATAAAGAGCGCGTGAGTAACTTGCACAGCGCTCGAGTAAAACGGGCGTGTTCTTCTGACATAAAAGTTGAGTTGGACCTAAGTGATGTTCAAGTCTGCGGAAACTAAAGAGAGAGACTTACATAATTATTTAGTATTTCGTTTTTTATGGCTTCTTTATTTTACGTTGGGTATAAACAAACAACTCACGCGGGACAGGCAACATATTATTGCGTGGTAATACTAGTGAATAACTTACTCTTCTTAGACTATATCTCGTTCTTGGTACGTTCTATGTAAATAATCATATAGTTTTGTCTTTGAGTTGACGTTCTTTAAAAGTATTTTGTCCAGTTATTATTTGACCTATCCACTTTTGTGGGTGTGGCCTTGGTATTTGACATTTTTTTACTCGACTACATAATTCGTTCTTATACGGGTTACAAAACAGACTTAACCAGTTTATACCAAGCAACTGACAAAGTCCTGCCGACTGAGCTAACCACGCAGGCTTTATCATTGTACAACAAACTTGAAAAATCAAAAGTCATGCAGTCAGACTTCTTATAATGTATGGTGTCATTTCTTAATTTTAGGGTCGAACACCAGATGAGATGCATTTAACATCTTGTTGTCAGAGGTGTTCGTGCGACACAGACTGTCAACTGTTCGGCAATTGTTGTCCTGACATGAAGCTGACGCCTGGTGTCGAGGTAAAGTATCCATGTGTTAATCTAAACACATATTTCAATGAACCGAGAGGATTAAAAGCAGACAAGGCTTACGACCTACATTATCGTATAGTAGATACCTGTCCAAATGCTTATATTAGTCTCGCTTATCCAAGGTGCTCGAACTTCCTGGAGTTAGAGGATAGTATTCTTGTGACAGATCCATTAACCGATCTTGTATATAGGAATAAGCACTGTGCAGTGTGCAATGGGGTCGAGGACAAGGATCTCATTCAGTGGAAGTTGATCACGGACTGTCGTCCTGATGTCGAGTATCCATCGATGGAAGATTGGCATGATCATATTAAAAGCAATTGTTCGCTCACGCCATATCCCCCTGATCCGTCCGTTGGTCAGCTAGTTCGATGTCAAGTGAATCGTTTTACGGCAGTTTGCAACTTCACCGGAAGATGGGACATATACGATCAAGACATAAAAGACGCTTGTGAAATAGAAAACAAAATTCCAAACAACAACATGTATACTCACATAGAAAAAGCGAATGGCTCTTTAGACATTGTCAATTATTTCTATAATGTCTACTGCGCAGTATGTAATAGACCTCATGATGAAATATTGCCTGATTTGTGTACAAATATTATAATTGATGAATCACGAAGAGGATCCTTGAGTCTTTCTGTTTTCATAGACTTAACACATCTACCTGGTGGAGACAAAATAACGAAGGAACGATGTGATCCTTCCCAAATATGGAATCCATTTAAAGTAAGACAGCATTTTTAACTTTGTCTATTCAACGGTAACATCGATTTTATTCACGTGTTTCGTCAATAATTGCCCATATTGAGAAGGCAATTTCTCGTAACTGTTTCTTTCAGTTGATAAATGTAAGACCTATCAACAGGGGTCACACATAGAGGAATTCAAGTCATTAAACGTGCAGAAAACGATAAAAACTATTCTTCACGATATTTTATCTCTTATTGTTGTTGAAACTCATGTATCTATTCAATAATTTATTAACATGGATTACGATAATAGCTTATCATGAGCGGTAAATACATTTATCCGTTTTTTCCCATAATGACAATGACTATCACTGTAAGGGTATGGTATCGTCGCTTGTCATTAGTTTTATCCGTTTAGGAGTGAATATCGAAATTGAAGCATAGTTGTCATCGCGTCTTTTACGACAGAAATATTAGAAAAAACGAAATATTTTATATTCTGACTTGTACATCGGTATGTATGTCAGCGGATGGAGAATAGTTCCTTGTTATGGTTGGGGGTAATCTGGCGGGAGATCTAACAGCAATACATATATATACTCATTACATCTAAAAACACACCACTCTGTTTTACCAACATACTTCATTAAATTTCATTGTATTACTCATGAAACTCATTTTTTTATGAAGATACTTGACGATTGTCATGAAATTTAGCATTCACGTTGCGTACACATGTAATCATATCGTGTCAAGTTCATTTCTTGAATCCTAAAAGTCATTTAATGAAAATTTAGAAATCCTACACTGAGCGTTATTAAATGTACCAAGTAGAGTTATACATTCATGATACGTGTATTTTATATCAATTGTGAATAAACATTTGTACGTCTACATCAGGTCAATAGAACCGTCTGAATGATAAACGTTTGCATTATTTAATATTTGACTGCCGATGGATAATTACAAAAAATAATTACAATTTCTTTATTTAGATTTCACAGAATGCATTATAATCATATGTAACAATAAATTATACATAAGTACAATAATTTACTGGTACATTCAGAAAATGTATAAATAAGAATGATTTACCAGCAAAATAAATAGTTTATATCAATTGTTTGTCTACATCAGGTGGTCATTTGCGTAACAGAAGTATACATGCATTCACGCTTGATTAGTTACACAGGTAATTTAAGGTAGAAATCATACACACTAAATGATGTTGAATAATAACCCAAGCATGTAGACTAGCTCTCAACCAGCTCTATAGACCAGCCTTGTGTTCAGTTACGGCTAACAGTGGCAAACGTTTTGTATTGTATCCCTTGCCCACCGCATCACATTGGCTGCACACGGAAACCAAATTGCAAAACGTTACGAAACGATAGGGCTGATAGCCGTAACTGAACGCAGGGTAGATATGGAAATATGAAATTGTGAAAAGACCGTTGACACGTCAATTGGCATGTACGACAGTTTTCGGCTTATATCTGCTACAAGATCATTGGTGTTTAGCACTGATTCAACGTGTATGCGATATGAAAGTTACGTGCATATTTGGTCGAGTTATCGTTTATAATCTTCCTGCTTTCTGTGTTGCAGGCATCGTGTTTGACTGTGAAATGTCCATTCGCTACATATGCATTCAACGGTAAATGTGTAGATTTACTCAAGAATTTACCCGGAGAAGTATATGAAATAGGTTTTCAGTTGGAGAGACGTGACGATGTGGACTCTATCAAATTACTGACGTTTTTGGACCAGGTTGTGACAAGTATGTTTGCGAACGTTGAATGTACTAAATGTGAGATTACATTAATTTCTGACATCAGTATAAACAAATTCGTTCTGAAGTATACTCTGACCTCACAAGGTACCTGTACTGAAGAGTATATATTGTCAAAGGTGGAGAGAATTCGTAAACACTCGCCTATCGATCTGCGTTTCAAAGATATAACACTGTCGATGGTTCCTTATTTCTATGTCCAACAAGATGTTTACCAAGATATTGAAGAAATCGTGAATTTCCGGTATTGTACTATACCTATCCGCATTACCTTTGCAATGGTCGATAAGTGTCCCAGAATTCCTATCCCTTCCTGGAGTTTCAATGAAACAACAAATGTTATCACAACTGAGAGGGACGGGACTATTTGCGTGGATGAATATTTTAGAATAATGACGTCATTGACCAGCTCTCAGATAGCTGCCCAGTGCCACGTGATTATGCCCATATTTGTTGTTGTTGTCTGTGTTTTCCAGGTGTACGATATAGTACGCCCTGTGCTTTAAGATATTGTACACAATGGAATGACTGCACAACCCATCACGTGGATTTGAGCGCCGCTGTACGATATCCAAACTCTTCTTTAAGTGACGTCATTACCAGAAAACGTAACCATGTACTGACAGTGCGCAATATTTGCCCCATATGGCAATATGAAAACGAAGTGACCATATGGAGTAAATATTGTTTCCTGCTTTCAAATAATGTCATCACATGTTGCGTTTTCTTGAAATGACGTATCTGACAGAAGAGGTTGTAACTCCCATAGCAACGCTCATTTTTGCTCTGAAAGACAGAATGAATCCTTCTTATACATAATTCAGATACTACAAACCCCTTCTGTAATATACCTAGAAGAACAGCCACCGACTTTGACTAGCTAAAGCAATCAATGTCTTCTTATGTATATGGCTATCTGAGTGTAAAAAATGGAATGGATCATTTTTTTTGTTACACATACTACACTTCCTTAATAAGAACCAGTGTATATAAAATTAAAGCAATTTTGTTTTGTTATATTACTAACAGAAAAAACCGTGTAAAAACCGCCGCTTTACTTTTATGATAATACAAACTTATTAGTGTATTCTTTGCTTTGTATATTTATTGACCTTTTAACTATGTAAAGTATATTTTAATGTTTGTCTTGATAAACAAACAATCAACATGAGCATAATATGACTTTAAGTACACACTGGCCTGAAAGGAAATATTATCGAAATACTTTTTCATATCACTTGATAAAGAGCTCAGATATACTCTCGATATGATTCCTGTCGGCTTACGAATGAAATGTGTAATGGGGTTTTGTCAGTCTCAGCAAAATACGTAAGGGTTTTGCCATGTAGGGCTTATATCCGTGATCGGTTTTGTCCGGCTAGCGACTTTTTCTGTGGTCTGAAATGACTTGGTTCCATACCACATTCCAAATGATCCTGGCTCTAACCTCGATGTAACCTCTGACCCGAGTGGTAACCTCTGACCTAAGTAGTAACATTCGACCCGAGTGGTCACTTCTGACCTGAGTGGTAATATCCGACCCGAGTGGTGACTTCTGACCAGAGTGCTTACCTCTGACCTGAGTGGTAACATCCGACCCGAGTGGTCACTTCAGTCCAGAGTGGACTAATCAGGCGAACTTATCATTTGGATAGCATATAATTAAATTCAAATTTCGAAAACAATATCTTTGAAAAATCTTCTTGATCTACATTTAATTATTTCTGTTATTTAATGCTGTTGAATATTTCTAGGATAATATTCAAATATATTCCTTTTTGGAATAATTTATTGCATGTATCTGCAAACGTTGTATTATCGCCGTGTAGTATGCTTTTTGTTTATATTGTTAACCATACTGTTTTCGTTTGGTGTAGTGTGGATACAGTTTTCCAGAGTATTTACTTGCAAAAGTTAACTCTGCGTTTAACCCTTCGTTTCGTTTCGTAAATTTTGTAAACACAAGGGAATATTTATCTGATGATGAAATGGAACTGGTTATTTGTTTTATTTCATGGACATGAAGTAATGCCTTAAATAGTAGACTATCTAACAATTACAAAACGAGCTGTTGAATATTGAGCATTTACATGTGTAGTAGTTGTCACCGTTTTGTTTTTCCTTTTGCACGAATAAATGCGTCTCGCCAACGCAATCTGAAAATATTGTTGTAGTTGTGTATGATAATAAGACAACCGAAACTTCAGGTGCATACATGTACCAGTATGTTCTGTGTCTTATCAAATCAAAGTTTCTGTCATATAGGATACTGTATATAATAAGTAAAGTGCTTTGAAAAAAGCTTAATATTATTCAGATTTCCGAGCACATGCACTTTACATGAACAGAATTCTGCAACATTATTACTCGGACAACTTGACCTGATCATCCTGACCTCTATTAGCATAATTTAACAGTAGAATAATTATCTAAATTTCTCTTCGGCTCTCGTCGTTTGGACATTTAAGAATATATATTGAAAGAAATTCAAAAATGCAATGATTTCTGTATCTGCAACGAAAAATACCGATGATGCACGATTCTCTTACCGAAAATTATACATCAGATGGACAATACAAAAATAAACTTTTTACCTACCAGCACCCTGGTATATATCTAAGCAATGGTTTTCAACCTGCCAGAGCAATGCTTCTAATACCATCGGTGAGAATATAAACCGAATAAATTACACAAAATACGAAATCGTCTGCGCGAGCGTTGTCCACACGTTAGTTGTTCATTGGTCACAACACAATCTATGTTAATTGGGCACATGTTCAAAGTCTTTGAATCAGGCAACTGGTGACATGCCGTTCTTTTCTCGTTCAAGACTTTATTAAAATATATGGCATAATCAAACGTAGACGAAATAAGCGTATGTCGACTCCAGTGTGCTTCAACTAGATAGGGTTTTTTTGGGGGGGGGGGGCAGTCGTTCCATTCCTACTGTCAACTTCTTCACTGATAACGATATACTGTGTTACTAAGTACGAGGCACCGACTTTAGTTATATCGAGGGGCGAATAAAAGTAAAACAAAACCCATAAAATGACGAGGCATTCTTTGGAAATATAACATTGTTAACGTCACTCAATGTCAAATCGAATGGTTTTGGAAGATTCTATGATATTTTGTATAAACGATTTGCGTTATAACGAACGGATTAGAGAATAGTGTATCCAATCTGGAAACGAAATATACGTCAACCGAGTATTGCGATATGATGTAATGAGAGTCAGAACATATATATCATAACGATAACTTCTTATATCCTATGTATTAATTGTTGAAAGTAGCAACGTTTAGTAACCATTCATATCGATAAATTGCTGCTCATTTGAACGTAAGCATTTTGAATGGGCTTCATCCAGTGTTGTTAATATATTGTCTAACCATCTTTAATAAAAAACCATTGCAGTGTACTAGGTCGTATAATGGATTAAAACTTGATAGTGATATCATATTTCTAGCACGTTTGTTAAAGTTTCCATTTTCTACTTAATTTAACGATAAAATACACTTTTCTTTTCGACAAATTCGAGTGAATACATGATGCGTTTATTTTTTGTTAATGCATAATTATTAATGTGTTAACTATACGTATTGGTCATGTTTGTTTAGGTAAATGAGCATAATATACTTTTAAAGATCTGAAGGTCGTGTCAAGGTTATGTACACTTAACAAAACTTATAAGTGTGATAAACTGGAAAAACATGTCAATCTCGTATCCATTCAAAAGTTAAGAAATTAAATAAAATTAAGGATAGGTACACAAAAACTCTGCAAGGAGGAGTTGGGGGGGAAACTCATGACCTAATAACAATAAAACATGAGGAGAGACTTAGCAATACATTGGAACTGTCCGTGTCAGTATATATACATAGCTTTAAACCAGACGAACGGCACGACAACCTGAACCTTAAATAAGGTTTATCACTTTCCTATCATTATTTATTGGTTAACATCGACCGAATATTTCATATCGTATACACATATCATGCTACGTCACTTTATCAATTATTGCCACATTGGAGTAAAAACTCCAGACAGACTCCATGACATATATTTAAACAATGCTGATGTGACGTACTAGTTCAAATATAACCTCGTCGAATCTGTTCAATGCGCAATTATCTGTAGATATGTTCATGGTCTAATAGTCTGGTACATTTGTCGTACTCGTATTTGTTATTTTGCTTTACAAGTTCCATGTTGATGTAGTACGTGTTTGACCAATGTATCGATATGAAGATTGATGCTGCATCACTGTTGTTTTAATGAATACAGTCGGACCTCGTGTTTTTGACAACCTTTTATCCGAATACTCGGTATCATCCGAAATAAATTCAGATCCCGATGTATCTTCTAAGGTACATCGAATTGAAATGGGCTATTCTAAACCGTGTAGTATCCGAAATAAAATTTCGGACGCGATGAATTCGAATAAACGAGGGCCGACTGTAATTTCGATAAAACCGACATCATATCAAATGTACACTGATATTCCTGCAACATGGCGCATTGTCTTCAGATATTGACCTTGAGCAGACAATCCTGGGTAGGTGGGTAAATGTATGACATTGAGTATAGTCCAATATCAGATACAGTGTAGTTTTATCACTGTACGGTTATATGAAATATGACACATGTTAAACTGTGTACAAATAGCAAGCCGTGACTAACATTGCAAAATATTTATTCTTAGTTGAATAGTAGAAACATAACAGCAATACAATCCCATAACTAATTACAGTAAAACCTCAATAATACGACCGCCCTTGTGACCCTTGAAAACTGATCTAATAATTGAGGTGGTCTTAATATTGAGGTTGAAGAAACAGCATAATATGAAAAATGGATTTGAAAATTGTTTTCTTATTTTGAGGTGGTATTATTATTGAAATTATCTTGAATGAGATTTTACTGTATGTTTAGAAGCAAATTGTTCTCCCTTATACATGGAAACTTTCTTCAGAAAAAAAACTCTTTTCGTGCCTTCGAATGACTAAATTTCCAGCTACGTACATAAATGACCCTCTGTATTGTCAATGGCTAGCTAGGATATTTCGCATCGGGGGTGTAGGTTCGTGGCATGGAATCTAATCATGTCAGGTCAGATAAATGTCAATCAGTTTATCGTCAAATGTACACATTTAATTATAAATAAACTATGCATACAACACACTCTTGGCGAACATAAACAATTGTGTAGTACTTTTATTTTGTATTCGGAATGATTTCTCAGAGCATCCAAACATAGGCGGTTGAAACGTACATGAAGTCAAGATTGAAACTCGACAGTAGTAATAGTTTGTCTTGTAACAGTTCCGAAATGTATAACTATCCGTCATTTAGAATATATGCTGTAGGAAATCGTTCAACATTTTCTCAAACGTATCATTTCCCAATGCAGCTGTCACAATAAATTGTACATCAGTATTACCATCATAGACTTAATACATGTAGCGATATATTAAGTCCCTAAAGAGATTATTTTCAATTTCACATATAAATATCTTGACATTTGGAAATATGTATTACTTATTATATTACTCTATTCTAAGCAGCATTAAAATATTTTGTGCAGGGTGACTATTGTAACCGTGATATCCGTAAGGATCCTTTATTTACACAAGTCTGAACGTCTGAATGACACCAGAAATACCATCTCTATACTTGCTTATACAAAGCGTCCCATTTTCTTCATCAAAACATATTCCCGAGGGCAGATACACACCTTCCGCCATTGTCATAAGTATTTTCTGTTTCTTGCAATCATCTGAAATAACATGTACCAACCAGGAATCACAAACCAACACAGATCCATCCCGGCAAACGTACATTCCTTGTGGTTTTACTAGATCTGTGTGTTTGTATGAACCTTGTACCTTTCCATCTAATGTAAGTTTAATGACTGAATTATCAGTTTCATCGGACGCGTAGATATTTCCACCATCATGACTGAATACAACATAATAAGGGCGCTTAAATAAGGCATTCCCAACGTTGTCAGTTTGTATTAGTCTAAGAACATTACCATGGAAATCTAACATCTCAACTTTCTTTGGTTCCGCATAAGACACAACCAGTTTATCATCAATACAATCAATACCACGACATGTTCCTTTAACAACAATTGCATTTTTCTTTGATAACACATCATTCTTAACTTCGAGAAACTGAATTGTTCTACTATAAGTAAGAGTGACAACACATGTATCGTGAGATATAGATGTAATATCCCATGGTCTGTCCATCACGGAGACTGTGGACAATAGTTTATCATGGTTGATATCAACAAGCTTCACTGACTCGTTGTTCCAATCAGTACACGCAATGATATTCTCACGTACATGGACCATACCTGTAATATGACATCTCCGGGTATCAGCGCTCGCCTTCACGCAGATGTCTGCTTTGTGTTGAGGAATCATATCAAGTACACGTTTGCGTTGTTTGCTTGCAAATATCGGTAAGTTAGACTCCTGCAATGCACCAAATGACGTCGCTGTCGATATTTCTGATGTCAGTGTAATATTTTTCATAAACTCAACGCTTTTGAGTTGTGTTATATTGATAGCTTTCATTTCGTTTTCGACAGCCACTAACATTGATCGCGATTCTTTTATTCGCACAAATAAATTTGCAGTGTTTGCAATGTTGGACGTAATACTTTCATGAATAGATGTCAATTCTTTACATGAAGATTTCAATTCATCGCTTAATTTCTTCATTTCACATTGATTACGTTTGTTAGTTTCATCACATTTTGCTGCTAACATCCGTTCGGCCTTGTCAAAGTAGGCATCAACATCTTTTCTATATTGTTTTATGTCAGCTATAGCTTTCTTTATGGTCTCTTCTGCCTTTGTAGCTGTTTGTCCAGCATCTGTAAGTTTATCGGTGACTTCAGTCTGAAGTTGTTCCACCTTCTGTATGACAGACGTGTATTCCTTACTGGTGTTGTAACCATCAGCAAGTGTGGAAATGTAGTCCACATCACACGTTTTATGATCCAGAATGATACAGTCCCCACATCCAGTAACTTCATGTTTCTTGCAGAAGAATTTCAGACACTCGGTCGGGTGTTTTTTGCATAGTTCAGTACATAATGTAACTTTGGATGTTCTCTGCTTGTTCATGGGCATTTGGTGTTTATCTAACACAACATGATGTCTACTAGGCCTTGGTTGACAATGAACTTTCATACACGCTAAGCAGAGATATTCACCACAATTCTGACAATATCCCGAGGCTTCAACGAAATTTCCATCGTCTTCACACGGTTCACAAGAGAGTTCAAAGTCTTCACCAGATCCTTTATAGATTGATCCTTCAAGGCCTGATCCACCCGAGGCCGCCATATTTAATCGCCTTCACTGTCTGTCACATATTTTCTCTTAACATCGTGAAGAATATTTCTTGTGTACGCGATCACGTATTGTATACACGTAATACTGACGATGGCTGTGCGAAACTCACATTGTAGGTTTTTACAAGTTCAAAATATCGGTATTCATCTGTATAAATCCAAATGTTGTAAAGATCTCCGTTTGTAGGTTATATCACTTACAAATATTTACTTCCTGAATGAGCGTCACTATGTTGCATAGTCGCGTTTTCCTTCTGAATAAGGTAAACATTCTATAATCAATCCGTTAAACTGATCACGCACTGTGTATAGTAGACCCGATAATATATGTCCTACTTTAACCTGTGTTTACGTGTGTTAAAATTGCAAATGCTTATACATACATGTATTTGAAGCGGACAGGACACTTACCCGGTGAATGTATCATTATCGTTGTCGTATACGTCTGTAAAGGTATGTATCCATGTTGTGGCAGAAATAATGAAACATCCGCATACAAAGATTATGTATTGAAATGATGTACATTTACATAGCACTGAACGGATCATTTCTGCATTACTAATTGTTTACATGTATGTATGTAAATATATAATTGTTAAAATGAGTTAAAGAAAGTAAAGTGTATTTGCTTGTGATTTATATCAGGTATTGTAAAATTGAATCAAGTACACCCACTTATAAACGAACTGGTCCTTTTGAACGCTAATTACGTTTCTCGTATAGAAAATTAGTAATCAATCGAGTTTAAATAGTTGAAATCGTTTGTCAAGTACAAAAACTGTGTATCTACTTGTTGTAGGATCTTACAATCTTCGCATTATCTCATCTTCAACCTAAGTACAATGTGCATGTACGTGTAATTATGTTTAAGAATAGCCAACATGTGCAGATCAAAAAAGCTACGTCAATGTTTACACCATACTTGTATACGTATTTCTAAGAATAAAAATCAAATTTGCACTCTCCCTTATCAAGGTAGATATTTTATGCCGATGCGTTGTAATATTTTAAAAAGAGAGACAAACTACTCATTATCTCATTAAACTTTTAACAAGTATTATTTACACAGTTGTTTGTAATTATGTGGTAGTTATAATTTCCGAAATGAGTACTTATCAGAACTAATCTTGTTTAGTATAGTCAATTAATTATCTTAGCGACCTCTGACAGGGTTTAAATATGTGACTTCTCCTATGACATGCGGACACTAATAGTTATCTATAGGGGTCACTTATATTGCAAGGATATAAAAAACAAGAGTTACCTTATAATATGTTTCTAGACTACTACATGAAACCTCCTTATGTTTTCATCCACAAATTAAGCATTAGCTCAATCAGCTCTTGTAAACCTAGAAGTAGTTGTGTCTCGTAGTTAGGATTGGTACCTTCCGTTCACGACAGACTCGATATCCGTCTGTGCACAAAATGGCCGATAGTGCTAGCCAAATGTCAACCTCGCCGTTGACGTAGCCGAGGTGAAACGTTTGCGTTAGTGTAAGAAAACAAATGAACAGCTGACGGGTACTAGACAATTGACCAGGCTGGTAACCTGATATAGTCATAAAAAGTTGTAAGTGGTACAATAAGTATATTTTTTTCAATTGATGAACTATTGACAAACTTAGACATACTTGGCGAATCGGAGTACCAGCATCAATAATACGGACAGCACTCGTGCGATTTTCAGTGGCCATTCGCGCCAACTTTTCTGTATTTCGTGTTTGACATGTAACGTGGTTAACATTGAAAGGAAATGTACCGCTTACTAAACGGTACACGTGATCCTCATGCCAATTGTTGAAATTTGTACTCATCGTCACGTGTTTTCTATATGAAATATAGCTATTGTACCTACAATACACACAACATTAGGTTGTGTGTATTGTAGGTTGTGTGTATTGTAGGTTGTGTGTATTGTAGGTTGTGTGTATTGTAGGTTGTGTGTATTGTAGGTTGTGTGTATTGTAGGTTGTGTGTATTGTAGGTTGTGTGTATTGTAGGTTGTGTGTATTGTAGGTTGTGTGTATTGTAGGTTGTGTGTATTGTAGGTTGTGTGTATTGTAGGTTGTGTGTATTGTAGGTTGTGTGTATTGTAGGTTGTGTGTATTGTAGGTTGTGTGTATTGTAGGTTGTGTGTATTGTAGGTTGTGTGTATTGTAGGTTGTGTGTATTGTAGGTTGTGTGTATTGTAGGTACAATAGATATATTTCATAATATGTTTAATTTCAATACGGCTAATACTTCAGTCGTAGGAACATCGTAAGATTTGACTTCGACAGCTTTGACCTATTTTCGTACTTCAAAAGGCCATGCCAAATTGGAATTATGTTAAGCGTCAAGTTCGCGAAACCTAGCTATTTATTAAAAAAACATCGCATGGCGAATAAAACAAATATCCTCAGATAATAAGCAATGCATATAAAATGAATATAACAAAAGGCGATGTTTTTCCCATTTAAATATTATTATATTCAAACACACATATTGTTAAGACCACAAACATTGACAGATTTAGGAAGAAACAGAATAATAACGGTTATTGTATAGAAGCCTACTAAGCTGCTTTACATAATGATGTTGAGTTTTTATTCTTGTGGGGTATATACAGTACCATCCTTTAATTCTGTTGAATAACAAACACAACGAATATTATTGCTTAGAGAAAGTATAATTTCGTATGGATGTATACAACAGTCATTCATTCATTTTAAAATGTATTAGTGGTATCGAATGTTTTGTTCTTTATGAATGTAAATCAAAATTTCGAAAATATTTTGCAATGATTCTGTGTGTTGAGATTGGAAATTATATTAAGAATAAAGATATTTAAAACGTTCATCAACGAGTCTAGCTGTCCGATATGCATACACACAGATTGTTTAGACCACAAAATGTGACCGACTTGGAGATAAAATTAAGAATAAAGATATTTTAAAACTTGACAAATGAGTCTAGCTGTCCGATTTAAATATTATATTCATACACACATATTGTAAAGACCACAAACTTTGACAGATTTAAGAAGAGACAGAATAACAGTTATTGTCTAGTAGTGAGATGCTTAAACAGTTGACCGAACTGACATGGTGTTCGGATGAAACAAATGTTTAAACATAAGGTCTGAACATCTGATCATCATCTTCATCATCATCATCATAGAGTATTTTTTCTGCTTTACTAATATCGTCTTCGTCAGATTCATACCCCATGTTGTCAGATCTCTCAAGGTGATACTTAATACTTGCTCATAGGTCTCTTGTTACACTCTCTACGAACATGGTCCACAGTGAATGAATGAAAATATATCATACCGCTTTATAGTCATCAAAAGCTCATGTATAAAATTAAAAACATTATTTGTTAATTTACTCGGCTTAAATTTGAACGGCTTCTCCAACCAAAAGCGACAGTAGAATTGCCTCAGCTAGTGTAATCGAAAATCACAACAAAACATAATTTCAAACACAACCGACAGAGGGAAAGTAACACATTGAAATTCATACAACATGGAAAAACAGGTCAATCTCGTATCGATTCACAAGTTAAGAAATTAAATGAAATTAAGAATAGGTACACAACAACTCTGCAAGGAGGAGCTGGGGGGGGGAATCAGGACCTAATAACAACAAAACATGAGGAGAGACTTAGCAATACATTGGAACTGTCAGTGTCAGTATATAAACAGGGCTTTAAACCAGACGAACGGCACGACAACCTGAACCTTAAATAAGGTTTATCACTTTCCTATCATTATAACCATTTATTGGTCAACATCTAGCACTTAACCGAATATTTCTGATATTATACACATATCACGCCACGTCACTTTATCAATTATTGCAACATTGAAGTACAAACTCCAGACAGACTCCATGACATATATTCAAACAATGCTGATGTGACGTACTAGTTCAGATATAACCTCGTCGAAACTGTTCCATAAGCAATTATCTGTAGATATGTTCATGGTCTAATATTCTGGTATATTTGTCGTACTTGTATTTGTTATTTTGCTTTACAAATTCCATTTTGATGAAGTACGTGTTTGACCAATGTATCGATATGAAGCTTTAAGCTGCATCACTGTTGTTTTAATAAATACAGTCGGACCTCATTTTTGACAACCTTTTATCCGAATACTTGGTATCATCCGAAATAAATTCAGGTCTCGATGTATCTTCTCAGGTACATCCAATGGAAATGGGCTATTCTAAACCGTGTAGTATCCGAAATAAAATTTCGGACGCGATGCATTCGAATGAACGAGGGCCGACTGTAATTTCGATAAAACCGACATCATATCAAATGTACACTGATATTCCTGCAACATGGCGCATTGTCTTCAGATATTGACCTTGAGCAGACAATCTTGGGTAGGTGGGTAAATGTATGACATGAGTATAGTCCAATATCAGATACAGTGTAGTTTTATCACTGTACGGTTATATGAAATATGACACATGTTAAACTGTGTACAAATAGCAAGCCGTGACTAACATTGCAAAATATTTATTCTTAGTTGAATAGTAGAAACATAACAGCAATACAATCCCATAACTAATTACAGTAAAACCTCAATAATACGACCGCCCTTGTGACCCTTGAAAACTGATCTAATAATTGAGGTGGTCTTAATATTGAGGTTGAAGAAACAGCATAATATGAAAAATGGATTTGAAAATTGTTTTCTTATTTTGAGGTGGTATTATTATTGAAATTATCTTGAATGAGATTTTACTGTATGTTTAGAAGCAAATTGTTCTCCCTTATACATGGAAACTTTCTTCAGAAAAAAAACTCTTTTCGTGCCTTCGAATGACTAAATTTCCAGCTACGTACGTAAATGACCCTCTGTATTGTCAATGACTAGCTAGGATATTTCGCATCGGGGGTGTAGGTTCGTGGCATGGAATCTAATCATGTCAGGTCAGATAAATGTCAATCAGTTTATCGTCAAATGTACAAATTTAATTATAAATAAACTATGCATACAACACACTCTTGGCGAACATAAACAATTGTGTAGTACTTTTATTTTGTATTCGGAATGATTTCTCAGAGCATCCAAACATAGGCGGTTGAAACGTACATGAAGTCAAGATTGAAACTCGACAGTAGTAATAGTTTGTCTTGTACCAGTTCCGAAATGTATAACGTTCCGTCATTTAGAATATATGCTGTAGGATATCGTTCAACAATTTCTCAAACGTATCATTTCCCAATGCAGCTGTCACAATAAATTGTACATCAGTATTACCATCATAGACTTAATACATGTAGCGATATATTAAGTCCCTAAAGAGTTTATTTTCAATTTCACATATAAATATCTTGACATGCAAATTTGGTAATATGTATTACTTATTATATTACGTTATTCTAAAAAGCATTAAAACATTTTGTGCAGGGTGACAATTATAACCGTAATATCCGTATGGATCCTTTATTTACACAAGTCTGAACGTCTGAATGACGCCAGAAGAACGACCTTCAAACGTGCGTATACAAAGTGTCCCATTCTCTTCATCAAAACTTATTCCCGAGGGCAGAAACACACCTTCCGCCATCGTCATAAGTATTTTCTGTTTCTTGCAACCATCTGAAATAACATGTACCAACCAGGAATCACAAATCAACACAGATCCATCCCAGCAAACAAACATTCCCTGTGGTTTTACTAGATCTGTGTGTTTGTATGAACCTTGTACCGTTCCATCTAATGTAAGTTTAATGACTGAATTATCAGTTTCATCGGACACGTAGATATTTCCACCATCCTGACTAAATACAACATAATAAGGACGCTTAAATAAGGCATTCCCAACATTGTCAGTTTGTATTAGTCTAAGAACATTACCATGGAAATCTAACATCTCAACTTTCTTTGGTTCCGCATAAGACACAATCAGTTTATCATTTTTACAATCAATACCACGACATGTTCCTTTAACAACAATTACATTTTTCTTTGATAACACATCATTCTTAACTTCGAGAAACTGAATCTTTCTGCTAGTAGGAATAGTGACAGCAAATGTATCGTGAGATATAGATGTAATATCCCATGGTTGGTGCATCACGGAGACTGAGGACAATAGTTTGGCATGGTTGATATCAACAAGCTTCACTGACATGTTGGTCCAATCAGTACACGCGATGATATTCTCACATACATGTACCATACCTGTAATATAACACTTACTTTGATCAGTGCTCGCCTTCACGCAGATGTCGGCTTTGTGCTGAGGAATCAAATCAATTACACGTTTACGTTGTTTGCTTGCAAATATTGGTAAGTTAGACTCCTGCAATGCACCAAAAGACATCGCTGTCGATATTTCTGATGTCAGTGTAATATTTTTCATAAACTCAACGCTTTTGAGTTGCGTTATATTGATAGCTTTCATTTCGTTTTCGACAGCCACTAACATTGATCGCGATTCTTTTGTTCGCACAAATAAATTTGCAGTGTTTGCAATGTTGGACGTAAGACTTTCATGAATAGATGTCAATTCTTTACATGAAGATTTGAATTCATCGCTTAATTTCTTCATTTCACATTGATTACGTTTGTTAATTTCATCACATTTCGCTGCTAACATCCGTTCGGCCTTGTCAAAGTAGGCATCAACATCTTTTCTATATTGTTTTATGTCAGCTATAGCTTTCTTTATGGTCTCTTCTGTCTTTGTAGCTGTTTTTCCAGCATCTGTAAGTTTATCGGTGACTTCAGTCTGAAGTTGTTCCACCTTCTGTATGACAGACGTGTATTCCGTACTGGTGTTGTAACCATCAGCAAGTGTGGAAATGTAGTCCACATCACACGTTTTATGATCCAGAATGATACAGTCCCCACATCCAGTCGCTTCATGTTTCTTGCAGTAGAATTTCAGACACTCGGTCGGGTGTTTTTTGCATAGTTCATTACATAATGTAACTTTGGATTTTCTCTGCTTGTTCATGGGCATTTGGTGTTTATCTAACACAACATGATGTCTACTAGGCCTTGGTTGACAATGAACTTTCATACACGCTAAGCAGAGATATTCACCACAATTCTGACAATATCCCGAGGCTTCAACGAAATTTACCTGTTCTTCACACGGTTCACAAGAAAGTTCATAGTCTTCACCAGATCCTTTATAGATTGATCCTTCAAGGCCTGAACCATCCGAGGCCGCCATATTTAATCGCCTTCACTGTCTGTCACATATTTTCTCTTAACATCGTGAGGAATATTTCTTGTGTCCGCGATCACGTATTGTATACACGTAATACTGACGATGGCTGTGCGAAACTCACATTGTAGGTTTTTACAAGTTCAAAATATCGGCATTCATCTGTATAAATCCAAATGTTGTAAAGATCTCCGTTTGTAGGTTATATCACTTACAAATATTTACTTCCTGAATGAGCGTCACTATGTTGCATAGTCGCGTTTTCCTTCTGAATAAGGTAAACATTCTATAATCAATCCGTTAAACTGATCACGCACTGTGTATAGTAGACCCGATAATATATGTCCTACTTTAACCTGTGTTTACGTGTGTTAAAATTGCAAATGCTTATACATACATGTATTTGAAGCGGACAGGACACTTACCCGGTGAATGTATCATTATCGTTGTCGTATACGTCTGTAAAGGTATGTATCCATGTTGTGGCAGAAATAATGAAACATCCGCATACAAAGATTATGTATTGAAATGATGTACATTTACATAGCACTGAACGGATCATTTCTGCATTACTAATTGTTTACATGTATGTATGTATATATATAATTGTTAAAATGAGTTAAAGAAAGTAAAGTGTATTTGCTTGTGATTTATATCAGGTATTGTAAAATTGAATCAAGTACACCCACTTATAAACGAACTGGTCCTTTTGAACGCTAATTACGTTTCTCGTATAGAAAATTAGTAATCAATCGAGTTTAAATAGTTGAAATCGTTTGTCAAGTACAAAAACTGTGTATCTACTTGTTGTAGGATCTTACAATCTTCGCATTATCTCATCTTCAACCTAAGTACAATGTGCATGTACGTGTAATTATGTTTAAGAATAGCCAACATGTGCAGATCAAAAAAGCTACGTCAATGTTTACACCATACTTGTATACGTATTTCTAAGAATAAAAATCAAATTTGCACTCTCCCTTATCAAGGTAGATATTTTATGCCGATGCGTTAAAATATTTTAAAAAGAGAGACAAACTACTCATTATCTCATTAAACTTTTAACAAGTATTATTTACACAGTTGTTTGTAATTATGTGGTAGTTATAATTTCCGAAATGAGTACTTATCAGAACTAATCTTGTTTAGTATAGTCAATTAATTATCTTAGCGACCTCTGACAGGGTTTAAATATGTGACTTCTCCTATGACATGCGGACACTAATAGTTATCTATAGGGGTCACTTATATTGCAAGGATGTAAAAAACAAGAGTTACCTTATAATATGTTTCTAGACTACTACATGAAACCTCCTTATGTTTTCATCCACAAATGAAGCATTAGCTCAATCAGCTCTTGTAAACCTAGAAGTAGTTGTGTCTCGTAGTTATGATTGGTACCTTCCGTTCACGGCAGACTCGATATCCGTCTGTGCACAAAATGGCCGATAGTGCTAGCCAAATGTCAACCTCGCCGTTGACGTAGCCGAGGTGAAACGTTTGCGTTAGTGTAAGAAAACAAATGAACAGCTGACGGGTACTAGAAAATTGACCAGGCTGGTAACCTGATATAGTCATAAAAAGTTGTAAGTGGTACAATAAGTATATTTTTTTCAATTGATGAACTATTGACAAACTTAGACATACTTGGCGAATCGGAGTACCAGCATCAATAATACGGACAGCACTCGTGCGATTTTCAGTGGCCATTCGCGCCAACTTTTCTGTATTTCGTGTTTGACATGTAACGTGGTTAACATTGAAAGGAAATGTACCGCTTACTAAACGGTACACGTGATCCTCATGCCAATTGTTGAAATTTGTACTCATCGTCACGTGTTTTCTATATGAAATATATCTATTGTACCTACAATACACATTAGGTTGTGTGTATTGTAGGTACAATAAATATATTTCATAATATGTTTAATTTCAATACGGCTAATACTTCAGTCGTAGGAACATCGTAAGATTTGACTTCGACAGCTTTGACCTATTTTCGTACTTCAAAAGGCCATGCCAAATTGGAATTATGTTAAGCGTCAAGTTCGCGAAACCTAGCTATTTATTAAAAAAACATCGCATGACGAATAAAAAAAATATCCTCAGATAATAAGCAATACATATAAAATGAATATAACAAAAGGCGATGTTTTTCCCATTTAAATATTATTATATTCAAACACACATATTGTTAAGACCACAAACATTGACAGATTTAGGAAGAAACAGAATAACGGTTATTGTATAGAAGCCTACTAAGATGCTTTACATAATGATGTTGAGTTTTTATTCTTGTGGGGTATATACAGTACCATCCTTTAATTCTGTTGAATAACAAACACAACGAATATTATTGCTTAGAGAAAGTATAATTTCGTATGGATGTATACAACAGTCATTCATTCATTTTAAAATGTATTAGTGGTATCGAATGTTTTGTTCTTTATGAATGTAAATCAAAATTTCGAAAATATTTTGCAATGAATCTGTGTGTTGAGATTGGAAATTATATTAAGAATAAAGATATTTAAAACGTTCATCAACGAGTCTAGCTGTCCGATATGCATATACACAGATTGTTTAGACCACAAAATGTGACCGACTTGGAGATAAAATTAAGAATAAAGATATTTAAAAACTTGACAAATGAGTCTAGCTGTCCGATTTAGATATTATATTCAAACACACATATTGTAATGACCACAAACTTTGACATATTTAAGAAGAGACAGAATAACAGTTATTGTATAGTACTAAGATGCTTTAACAGTTGACCGAACTGGCATAGTGTTCGGATGAAACAAATGTTTAAACATAAGGTCTGAACATCTGATCATCATCTTCATCATCATCACCATAGAGTATTACTTCTGCTTTACTAATATCGTCTTCGTCAGATTCATACCCCATGTTGTCAGATCTCTCAAGGTGTTCGATGTTGGGTTGGTTGTTATGGACCAGGTCAAAGGTGACTTCTGACATATGCTTGCATGATACTCTCTCAGCAGTGCATAGTGTACCGTCTCTGAGCAACTTATCCACTAATCATTTGTAGAAATTGGCCTGATGCTTGTTGAACCAATTGTTTTTGTGCGGATTTCCTGTGTAGCCACACTTGAATGGAGCCTTGTACTCGTTTTGCATTTTGTACGGTGGCACTGAGGTGACATCCGCAACACTTTATTTATCTTGTGGCCATAAGTTATTAAGTTGTGGCCACGACTTAGTTTAGCCAATCAATATTGCCCAAGAGGGGTCATTAAAAGGGCTGTCCGGAAATATGCCGGACAAATAGTTTGCAGGACAAACGATGCCAGTATGGTTTCTACTATGGTGTGACTTCTGATATCCATGACTACAGGTGGACCTACTTGAAACTCCTGTCTACGTAACACAGTGTCATTACTGGTATACACCAATGACTGCCGTTGGAGAAATGCACGAAATGCTGAGCGTACGCCAGTGGGAATTTTGACTCATCTCTTTCCATGTGCAGGCAGCTCCAAAATAATTGAATGTATCCGACGTTTTGTCGCCCTTAACGACGTAAATCATCACCATGACAACGAGCAGAGACTGAAGTTTCAAATTCATTCTTTAACTGGATGCTGAAAAGCAAGAATCATAATCACCAATCGTGTGCTTTTAGCCTTGAAGATCGTTTTCTTACTGCAACAAACATACCCATTAATATAGGAATATAGGGGTAATAGATGAAATGCCTCATACTAGGATACATTCCATTTATTGGATCATGATTCATACAAACCTTAAATATCGAATCTCGAAGTATCGGAATATCATCATGTAACAATATGTATACATAAATTAAGTATCGAATTTATTGATATTTATCTTGAAACCCATGAAGTGGTTGTTGTATGGTTATACACGCCCAGATAAGTAACACGGAAGCAACATACATACATATAGCTAATACAGCACAAAGATCACGTTTGGTCTTTGTAATAATTATGATTTTCCACCAATGAATATCTATCCACCGATTGAAAACGCTACAAATGTATAATACATGTATGTAAACTATGCACAGCTTTCCGTGCCTTTAAGCTGGCTTATCGCAGTGGAATGTACTCACTCTTGCAAGGGATGTAACTACGTAACGACTTTAATGCCCACTCTAGCAAGGGATGTAACTACGTAACGACTTTAATACCCACTCTTGCAAGGGATGTAACTACGTAACGACTTTAATACCCACTCTAGCAAGGGATGTAACTACGTAACGACTTTAATACCCACTCTAGCAAGGGATGTAACTACGTAACGACTTTAATACCCACTCTAGCAAGAGATGTAACTACGTAACGGCTTTAATACCCACTCTAGCAAGGGATGTAACTAAGTAACGACTTTAATACCCACTCTAGCAAGGGATGTAACTACGTTACGTTCTCGTAAAACGGATTTATAATTTCAATAACTTCGATAAATTCACGTAAGAGATGGATTATCGTTGTCATTTCTAGTTAAAATCTCACATATTTCAGTCTTCATATAGCTTAAATATTACATTCATCAGCTCTCCAGCGTTCATGCCGCCATCTTGTTTTCATGACATTCGAATGGAATTTCCGAATGTCATGAAAACAAGATGGCGGCATGAACGCTGGAGAGCTGATGAATGTAATATTTAAGCTATATGAAGACTGAAATATGTGAGTTTTTAACTAGAAATGATAACGATAATCCATCTCTTACGTGAATTTATCGAAGTTATTGAAATTATAAATCCGTTTTACGAGAACGTAACGTAGTTACATCCCTTGCTAGAGTGGGTATTAAAGTCGTTACTTAGTTACATCCCTTGCTAGAGTGGGTATTAAAGTCGTTACGTAGTTACATCCCTTGCTAGAGTGGGTATTAAAGTCGTTACGTAGTTACATCCCTTGCTAGAGTGGGTATTAAAGTCGTTACGTAGTTACATCCCTTGCTAGAGTGGGTATTAAAGTAGTGCCTAACGTACATCCGAGGCACTTGACGTAGTTGGCCGAGGATTTCCGAATGGACTTAATACCAACTCTTGCAAGGGAGGTAACTACGTAACGACTAAATACTCCCTCTTGTAAAAGTTATCTCCGGGAGAGATGGAAAATTGAGCGCGAATACAAGCATTTCTCTGAATAATAATTTAATTTACTAATCTTACAAGATTAAGAAATCTCGAGTGAAACGCTTGTGGCTATTCGCTTACTACTTCCTTTCAAGCTATGCTCTATGTGATATCAGTTCTTGTCAGGAAGCTAAACGCGTTGGTGGTATATATTCAAACAAAGGGTGGGTGAAAAGGAAATGTCTACAGACCCAATGGTCGAGGGGTAGAGCGCCTGACTCCTGATCCGAAGGTCGTGAGTTCGACCCCCGGGTTTTTTATCACGAACTTCACAATCCCTAAATTTGGCACGAGTACTGGTTGGTAGCCAGGAAGGAAACAACCAGAGTGATTTATAGCATGAGTTGTAAGAACTTGTTTCACAATCGATGTAAAACAAATACGTTTTAAACTAAAAAGGAAATATATAACTAGGCATAATATCTCCACAAACTTCCAACAAATAAATGTCTAAAGACATAAAAAATAAATATTTGTAATAATAAAGTAATAGTATAAAAACAATTCAAAGTTCATGAATTTTTCTAGAACATTGTTGTGTACAGTGAAACCTTGCCTAAAGACCCCCCTCCATAATAAGACCACCTCAAAATAAGGAACACAATCTTCAAGTCCATTTTTACTATTTTGCTCTTATTCAACCTCAATATTAAGGCCACCTCAATAATAAAATACCAGTTGCCAAGACTCCCCAGGATGGTCTTATTATTGAGATTTTACTGTATATCTAAATCACTTACATCAGTACAGTAAAACCTCACCTAAAGACCACCTTAAAACTAGGAATACACTTTTCAAGTCCAATTTCACTGTTTTTGATTTTTATTCAACCTCAATATTAAGGTCACCCTAATACCAATACTAGTTGTTAAGGGTCCCAAAGGTGGTCATATTATTAAGGTTTTACTTTATTTGATATATACAAAGTACTCGGTTGCTAGGTGAATGACGCAGTTTTATTGGGTTTTTAACCACTACCGTGTCAATAAGTCAAATCGTCTGGTGGAAGGCACAGTGCTCGAACGAATGACTTCAAGGATGGGACTTTCGTACCACGGACTCAGCCACTCGGTCGATAAAACCGTATGTATAATAAAATATAACCACACTATGAGTCATCGTATTTTTGCCAAGTTTCTTAGGGGGAAGATCGCTCCAGAGTGCCCTTGCTGTGATGAAGCCAGCATTATTGACCATGTAGCATTGTAGTCTTGCAGACAAGGGGATTGCTAGCGTTCGAAAAAGCACCCTTATTAATTTTGCACCCAAGGTCACTTTAACCGTCATTGCGTTGCTAGGATACGGAGCAACACACGTAAATGCGTATTTTTTCCTGTTCGGCAGTGTCAACTTACTTTGATAAGAATTTATTAATTACAAATAAATAAATCTGCAAAATTTGCCTTTTTGTAAAGCGGGCATTCAAATTGTTTAGATGTCGTCTGCTTGCGAAATTAACTGCACGCCAAGATAATTATAGCGTATTTAATCGTAAAGATATCTTATCATGAAATTAATGTACAAATGTCAATTGTTACAAACGGTTAAATTAAAGTTCTTGTTTTGAGGAAGGTAGACTTAAGTCGAACTGGAAAAGTTTTCTAAATGCAATTATGAAATATATACGAGTGATATACGCACGAATGGAGTTTAAATGACTTTTTTTGAATAGTGTAGATATTTTGTATGCGCTACCAGTTTACTGACATAACTATCTCTTTCAATTTATTTGGAAATAGTTGGATACATTTTTATTAAAGGCGCAATTTTACCCGATTACTGACGTGGGCTTTAAATCGGTGAATAAATTGTCTTTTCTTGCTTATATACCTCACTGTATTCACGAAGTTATACCATTGAACACTATTTTGTCAACCTGAAAACAGTGACAGAAATTCATTCGGAATTAAATCTGAATGCGGGAATGTAAACCACTACAATAGATATTCGGATATTTTCTTAACTCGAGCACAAAGTGAGTGTTCTACACTCAGTTCCTCGGAAAAACTGGTGATATCGTACGATAGAAAAATCAATTCGCGGGTCAGAGGTCAGAGAGCCTGTATTGGTTGTTCATGAATGGGGTTCTTCATAAGTGGTTTAATTTCAACACAGTTCTTTACGGTGTGAATATTGTCTTCTGCGTTACAGTCGGACTGACATTACTGAGTCAACTTTTAAATAAAGCAGACGACACATGAGCGTTATCTGACCGCTTAAATCGGAAGGACGGGAGACACTTTTACTGATAGTCACTTGCGTCGTCTGCTCTATATTGATTATAATTTGTGTTTTCGTATTTGGAATAGAATTGCGTCTTGGAGAAAATTTCTTTGCTGAAAACTTGTCAAGAAAATGGATTTTCGCGTTAATTCGAGTGGATTTTGCCTTTTTCTGTACACGGTAAGAATATTTATACCGCTATATCATGTGCTAGATAATAGACGAGATAATTTTTTTGTGTATTGACTTACGATATGCATTAAACAAATAATCGTGCTATCTTATCTCAAAGTTTGACGGTCAAATTGCATAACTTTATGCTCTTGCTTTGTGTATTGTCGCGTCCTTCATATCACCTTTTGTCTTTGATTTTCAAACACCATACATTGCATTGTGTCATTAATCATAAACATTATTACAAATTTTGGTGAAAATTACCGAGAGGGAATACAATGCCGTCTTTAACAATGTGATGATTAGGTGAAAATGACATTTATAACACAAAAGTTGGGGAAAATACAACATGACATTTATGATAATAAATACTAATATAAATGAAAACATTACATGTAATTTTCGTTTTTGTCGCATTTTCTATTGCGTCATGCTAATTTCAAAAGGACAATAGCTACGCGCGTGGGAAATTTGTGATTTTGTCAGCCGAATTATTGCATTTAAGTGGGAAAATGCTTGGCTGTCTTGCTTGTGGTGTCTGTGTTAAAATATCACATCCATATATTTCATTTCCAAGTGTATTTAGACGGGTTTTTTTTGTTTAGCAAAACACAGAGACTCCATACTCTACTGAAAGCCAATCCTCTGTTTAACAGCCACTCTTACGTTCCGGTGCAATGTTTGTTAACTCTTAAAGGAAATTTAAACCTCATAGATTAAACATAATAATCGCTGCTTCTTGTCACATGATTATTGCTTAAATCATTATATAGTATAGTATATAATACTATATATTTTCTGTAATAAATGTGTGTATTTGCTCGTAAGATATTTAATTTTAATTATAATAGTCCCTTCATATTATGTTCATATATACTATACAACATACATGATGATAGTTTATACAATGAAAACGATATAATAACTTTATTTATTACGTGTGTATGTTTGCTTATAGATAAATGTTTGTTGTTAATGATCTGATTCATGTCGTGCTGATTATGCCAATATACATGTCATATTGATATTTTACCTAGAATGATTCATGTTTCAATGTAATATTCACGTCAATCGACTCCTCACTGGTAGATTGCACGCTCGTGTTGATGTCGAAATTTGACAAAAAACCCTTGATACAGTTTGATAGAACAAGTTTAAAATGACCTTACACATTGATTAAAATATTCATGAACATTATTTATACCGCTATAACAAGATCTAGACAACTTCAAGTTTATGATTTTGATACATAAACTTGATGACATATATATATACATATATAATGGACGTACAGTCAAACCTCAATAATAAGACCTCCATTGAACATTTGAAAACTGGTAATCTTTTTGAGGTTGTCTCATTTATTGAGGCTGAATAAAGTGCAAAACAGATAAAATGGACTTGAAAATTGTGTTCTTAATTTAGAGGTGGCCTTATTGTTGAGGTGGTCTTTACGTGAATTTTTACTTTATTTACTATTCAATAACAATTAGCGGCTCTAGCCGACACAGTCGTCTGCAGATCACAGCAAGCGGTAGAATACCCCACGCCATACTGATGGTTGTAGGCTCGAGTTCCTGGGGAGTCGTGTATGCTCTCTGGGGGAATTTGATTGAAGATAAGGCATCCAAAGTTATTTGTCTTTATCTGATTCACCTTGGAAAGTTGACAGTTGCTTCTGGGACTGATGGGTAATCTACGAACACTTGCTAGGGCAACCGACCACCGTACATTACTGCAATACTGCTGAAAACCCCCAACACAATATACGATTGACTGACATTTGGTATTCATTGAATGTCTTTCTTTGAAGAATTTAGAGCTTTTACATGTACTGTTTACATTACTACAGTTAAACCTCTCTTAAAGACCACCTCATTATTAAGACTATCTCAGAATTAAGAACACAATGTTCAAGTCATTTTCACAGTTATGCTCTGTATAAACAATAGGACAATATACAGTAAACCCTCAATAATAAAACCTTGAAACCCGGTCTTCTTATAATAGTTAAGACCACCTCAATAAGAAGACCGGTTTTCAAGGGTCACAATGGTGGTCGTATTATTGAGGTTTTACTGTACTTTGCTATATTGTCACGTGGATCAATCTTAGCACAATATCGCCCTGATTGTTTATTGAATACCAACTGATTGTTTTATTTCAAAAACGCTCGTTACATTATTGTCTTATTGTGTTTTAGAACGTGGATATCTTTGTAATAGTGCTTATCTTATTGATCTCTCCATTCAAATTTCCGGTAGCGAGTTTGTCCTCTGTTTACATGTGACTTCAATCACAATTCACGCGAATAACTAAGATACAAGGGTCGTTTAAGTCCCCCCCCCCCCCTTGTTTGATTCTCCTAGTTATACCTTATGGTCGGCCAGGCCATTCCTTGCGCCCTGTTCCCTTATGTATGTACCCTTGAGCCTCCTCAAATGCCTTGTGTTTTATGGATTGTTGTTTCTACGGAGGTCTGTGTGGGAAGGCACTGTCTTATGTATATGGTGTTCCCTGTAGCAACTTATTGTCTCTATTTTATAAGACTCGGTTGCGCAATCTTGGTAACATGTTTGAGCTTCCCTTGGACCTGCGTGCAACCCGATATTTCTTGGTGTGATTCACGTTTAATACTTGCAATATGACTGAAATAATGTGTTTACCCACATGCAGAAAACATTCTTTTTACGTTTACGTTCACTTCTTTGCTTCTGTTAAATAATTCAAACCTGGTACTGTACCGTCTGTCAATGAATTTCGTTTCCTTCAAGCGCTCTTTTTTTTAAAAAAAAGGTGTACACTCGAGTGATTGTGACCTTGATATAAATTGGGTAAAAAATTTCACTCGACGTTTTTTTCTTTACATCAGTTTCACAAAGTTACAGGTCACATTCATGCTAATTATCGCTTAACAGCATATCGAATGACCCGGAAATGAAAGCTGATGTCATGCTGTGCAACTCACACGTTCGCCGAGTTCAACTTGTCATAAATGATGAACCATATGTTTTACAACAAATCTTCTGGATTGAAGCTTGTATAATAACATGATTTTGATGAATTGTAAGTTTTCCCAGAAGTCTTGTTATATCACGTGTAGTGTTAAATAATGGTTTGTATACGATGGCAGCATACTGTGTCTACAAATGTGGCGGCTGGAGGGTGGGGTGTCAGCCACTGTTATCATAAACAGTATTCATAGGCGTAGCCAGAACTGGTAGAATGTGTACTCAAACAATCTATGAGGGGTCTAAGGCCAAAATACCCTGTTAAAAACGTTTTCTCGAACGTTCTGGTAACATTTTCACAAGGAATACATTACATTTTGAAGCGTTATATATTCAGAACATTTACATCCTGAACTCCATACAAATATTAAACTGTTGGTTATTGCACATTTTCTACTTTTGATAATCATGTGTATGCAACGGCCTAGTTTGCGTACAGGTAGCTACTCGCATGGTCTTTCTCAATTTGTCGAATCCTACCTGGCTTGGGGTTTGAAGCTAAATGTTACGTTATTATGTTATTAAAAATCGTACAAATACGAACTTTGTATTCAATTGCATTCTTCTTTTCCCTTTACCTAAAGATCTACTTACAATTTGTTGAAGTAACTTCTTGATGCAGTGATTTTGACGATGTGATGAATATATTATGAAAAATCAGGTAACAACACTGAAATATGCGTTTCTGTGATTTTTATCCGTTTTGTAGTTATCCAATTTATCTTTGTCATAATTGCCAGAATTTATGTATAATTTAGGTTAGTTACGAGTGTTTGTTCTGCGTGAGAGGGGCCAGGGTCTGGTTTATATCACGTGATATACTTTAGAAATACATTCCAGATGCCGAAAAGGGGTTCTTCGGTGTATGTTATCATATGGCGTAGATGACGTAAAAATACAGACGAAAAATAGCACACAAAATGGAACATTATCTTGTTGCTGTAGGGAGTTAGGGGTTATGTAGCCGGGGCTAATTCAATTACGATTCCTTGTATTAAATGTCGGCCGTGCAATCCACTGTAAGCACAACTTTCATTGAATAAACAGAACAGGGGTCTGTATTGATTAAATTTCGTTAAAAATTCTCAACCTACTCGTATCTATAGTTCGCTTGGTAAATATCGTGACAGGCGTTTGTCGAAATAGGTCTGTTGAATGCAACGTAAAAACGTGAAGTTATGCATGTAATAGTGATATGAAGTGTTTTACTCTGTAAACGGGGATGAGTTAATGTGTACTGTTCAATCACTATCATAATCTATTCTTTACCCCTGTTCAGATATTCGCATACCGTTATAAATGTATGCAGCTTACATCATCATGATTTAAAATTGTGGACTTGCCCACTGTTTTACCAATTAATTGTCTAAATATATTTTATCAAATTTGAGAAAGAAATGATAGTACGGCCAAAACAATAAACACTGATTTTGAACTCATCTGAACAAAAACTATCTTCAACAAAATAACATTTTTCCGTTATACAATATACAGTAAAACCTCGATAATAAGACCATCCATGTGACCCTTGAAAACAGGTCTTAATATTGAGGTTGAATAAAGAGCGAAACAGTGAAAATGGACTTGAAAATAGTGTTCTTAATATTGAGGTGGTCATATTATTGAGATGGTCTTGTTATTGAGGTGGTCTTATTATTGAGGTGGTCGTATTATTGAGGTGGTCGTATTATTGAGATGGTCGTATTATTGAGATGGTATTATTATTGATTGGTCGTATTATTGAGGTGGTCGTATTATTGAGATGGTCGTATTATTGAGATGGTCGTATTATTGAGATGGTATTATTATTGATTGGTCTTATTATTGTGATGGTCTAATTATTGAGATGACCTTTTTACTGTATCTACATATTCGAATTTAATCTCTCCAGAAAAACAACTACTTGACAACAGTCGAAAATTTCATTGCTCTGAAGGGGTTGCACTGTACACGTAAATGAAATTTATGTTCTCATTGATATCACTAAACTGATTGTGCGTGTCACGATACCCTACGTACGGACAGTAGGCAAGACCCGGTCTGAGCGGCTCTGTGTCACTCACAGTGTACGTGTTGAATCACACTGCATTAATACTGTCACTCAAGTTTAACATTTTTGATAATTAACACCCCAGTTTATCAGTGGTATCAATTAATTATCAGTAACCTTATCGTTTCACTATCTGATGGATACATGACCTGACTATCTGGTCATGACAGATTACGTTAGTTATCAAGATTAGTTACCTATTACACTTTGACAAAGTCAATTAAATTGTGTTTGGGTTATATTCAGTTGATTACTCGAATTCCAGTTTTTTTATCCTTGTGTTAAATGTGACTGGGGCGTTGCATTAAATTTCAGTAGATCTTACTCAGACACTGCACTCCGGGTGTCGGGACCTCTTTATAGGTGACTCAAAACCTTAATGACTGTCTGCTGCATTATTCACAAGTTTACGACCACATTTACGATTTATTTACGAAATATAAGAAAATATGAAGTCGTAATAAAAGTAACCAGCAGTTTCTATCGTACATGGTTATCAGACTCGTATGTTATCGTATAACGTATATTCCCTGAAGAAAACATTAGTTTACTTTACGAACTCGTAAATTCGTGTCGTAAATTCGTTCGTAAAGCTGTTAAGCTATAATATTTCAGTCATACATTGTATTTAAAGCCACCATATTCTGTGGTTTCAATTCACATTTGTTAATATCATGATTCAACTTCCTTATAAATGTACAAGTGAAACATGTTAACTACTCAACTTTTAAATTTCCGTTTCATGTGAAATTTTGCTGACGCATACAGTTTTGAAACGTTAGTTCCGACATGTAATCATAAGAATGCATCACACAGACAGTTCACAGCTCAAGTTCATGTAGTTGAATGTAAGATTTATTTATTTTACATCGAGTATGAAACAAACTTACAACTTATTTTAATCACTCTCAAAGTCTGTTTCCTTGGATATTAAGGTAAAGTTGCAACTAATTCAGGGTTTGTGAAGTTCACGATTCAACCGTTCCCGGCACGTCCGGAATCGAACTCCCGATCGTCAGATCAGAAGTTGGGAGCAATACTCATGGCCAGTCTGCTTACCTTACAGAGCAGTTACGAGAACAGACATACGACACAAGTTTTAATGTTGCGTTATAGTTCTCCCTGTTTGTCCTCTTTGATTCTCCTAGTTATCCCTTATGGTCGGCCTTGCCCTGTTCCCTTACGTATGTACCCTGGAGCCTCCTCAAATGCTTGATGTTTTATGGATTGTCGTTTTCCCGGAGGTCTGTGTGGAGAGGCACTGTCTTATGTAAATGGTGTTCTCTGTAGCAATTTCCATCTACATATTTGTGTTTCTATCGTACATGCTAATTTATTAAGACATGCTGTGCTTTGCATTTGGAAGAATTGTTTTAAAATTTCTTTCTAAATTGGTATTATATTGATTTTCGTGCTTTTACTCTCTGTTTCTCATTTTTAATGGAAGTCTTTCAATGTCTGAATTGCTCTAAATTATTGTATTTTGCAAATAGGACGGAAGCACATAATTTTGTTTAACAATTCATTAAAACTCATCTGACCGCCTCAACAACAAGACCACCTCAACAACAAGACCACCTCAACAACAAGACCACCTCAACAACAAGACCACCTCAATAATAAGACCACATCAATAATAAGAACACCTCAATATTAAGACCACCTCAATAAGAATACCAGTTTTGAAGGGTCCCAATGGTGGTCTTATTATTGAGGTTGTCTTGTTATTGAGATAGTCTTTAAATGTTTACCGTTTGGTTCACGACACTAGCTTGGTGTAATAGGATAAGTCTAGGATGTTCGGTCATGTTCGGTTATTTACGATCAACCATAGTTTGTCTGCTCTCTGTTTCTGTCGCTGTTGCTAGGTTTCAACAATATCTTATTGTCTGGACGATTCATGCATTTTTATGCGATAGATTTCCGTTCCGCGCAACCATGTCAGGAAATAAACTGTTCCTTCTACAGACATTTAGATAAATGAATCCGTATACTCACCAGCTGTCTACTTCTTACCATCTTATTTCTGATGTCAGATACTGTTTGAATTGTCAAAGAGTAGCTGAGCACTCCTCGTGTTACAGATGTACTCACAAAGCTACTGTGGCTGAGAAATCAGACTTAAATTGTTTTCGGAATTAATCCAAAAAAATAATAAATGTCAAATTGACATGATGTCTTGAAAAATGAGAAATATGAGATTTTATCCAACTGGGTAATGAACTGTATACATGTTCCAAACACATGGGTCTGACTTAAAATATAAAACCCATTCAATCCGGTACATGTGTGTACGACATATATACGGACGTCTTTAATCTTAACATGTCTACCGCTTTGTATTTGAGGCGCTTTAACGTCTCATTCCTATCATCGTCAACTCGAAGTACTGCTATATTCATCGTCTCAAGAAAATAGTACATGTTTATTATATATTTGATGAGTATAATGGCTGATTTTAAGGGTTACATCAATTGTGGAATGGCGGGAGTCTTTATATAAACAGCTTTTCTGGATTATTTGTGTCATTTTTGGTGAATGAGTTTACCCGAATAGTCACGTATTAATTTCTAATAGGATAATATGGAAAACGTGCAGTCCTGTCTTGGAAGCGCCTCTGAGGACATTCAGTCCTTTTATTTTTATTTTTAATCAAATGACAAATATTATACATAAATTCCTAGACTTGATGGGGAGGGCGTAGTGGTCGAGGAGTAGATCGTCTGACTCTTGGTTCGATTCTCATCAGTTTGAGCCCTGCGTGTTGAGCTTGAATTTCGGTTCCCGAACTTCCCTGTACCATATAATATAGTCATCGACGGTGGTAGGAGTGTAACTTGGAACAACAGCTGAACCTGTTAGCTTATTTACCAAAATATTCCAAGAATCCTCATAATTCACTATTTGCTTAATTAGAAATGAGCGCTGAGCTATGTGATTTACAGCTTCCTCTGTAAGTGACGTCATTTCAAGAAAACGCAACATGTGATGTCACTTTTTGCAAGCAGGAAACAATATTTATTTTATGTGGCCATTTTGTTTTCATATTGCCATATGGGGCAAATATTGCTTACTGTCAGTACATGGTGACGTCACATGTGACATTTTCTGGAAATGACGTCACCTTAAAGAGGTTGGAAATCGTACAGCGGCGCTAAAATTGTGAGTATGTTTCTCTTCAGATTGTAAAGTGTTGTGGACATACTACATATGACTTTGTTGATAATAACCCAGATAATGTTCAACGTCATATCGGTTATATTGCAGATATAGTTACTGGTACATGTATATGTACATAGACTGATAGATTGTCGTGCGTTCAGTCAATAATACATTACCTATAATGTTGTTATGCGTATGACGCGTCCCTCTGTGTGTTGCATTGGAAATACGGCTGTATCAAGAGCCGTCAAATTCTGGTAACTTCTGCGTAATTGTTTAATGGAAATGGCAAAAAAATGACCTCATCTGGCACATCTGCACCTCGGCAAACGTTTTAAAATTGAGTACAAAGTTTACTACGTTCTATTTACAAAACTTAAATATTGCACACTTTCTTCTCTCAACACAGAACAAACCTCGATGTCTGAAGAAATCTGAATATTTGCATCTTGTTCAAAATCAGTGTTAAAATGAGTTAAAACTAACCGTCAATGCTTAACATTGCATTGAATAGGAAATCAAAGCGTCATAATGGGTCTGATACAAGATCTACATCGTGTACAAGATTAATGTACACTGGGACCTCGTTTATTCGAATTCATCTGGTCCAAAAAAAATATTTCGAATAACATATGGTTTCGAATAGCCCATTTCAAATTGACAGGGATAAGAAGATACCTCATTTCATTAACCTTCTTAAGAAACTTCTTAGCTTAAGAAAGTTCGTAAGAAATTCTTTGCTAAGAAAAGCGTTTCAGAAAACTTTTCTTAGTACCCTGATATTTATTTCGGATAAGACCAAATATTCGGATAGAAGGTTGTCGAATAAACGAGGTTCGACTGTAGATGCAAATGATAAAATAGTTAGAGACTGGTCTCAAATACTCGATGCTTTTCGTTCAACTGCTTTGTCTTTTTTTATAAATTTATGTGGAAAACTAAATTCTGTTTGACTTCTGTATACGTGTTTCTATGGGTAATTACGTGTCTGACCGATAATATTCCTTCTAGAAGAGACCGTTCATGATTAGACAAGGCATGCTATAAATCGTCAGGAAGGCGGATGACCAGCGGGCGAGTTGACATTAGTACATGTATTGTATAGTATTGATCATTCTCCCTCGTAGAGACCTTTGTCACCAAAACAATATTTTCATGAGATATTTTCAAGAAGAAATCCAGACATGCAGGCCTGTTCAGACACTTTCACGGGATATTAAGATGTATTATACGAAGCGTAGTTCAGACAATTCGTTGTTAAAGTTAATATCGCAAAGCTCTTTAATACACAAGACGACTTCTATAAAACGATAATAGCCCAATTCAACTTTTCAATTATAGACGACTAAAACTAATATTTCGGTTAGAAAATGACCCGGTCAGGTTATGTCCTAACATTCTTTCGGTCAGGTGCGGATTAAAATAGTTTCGACTTCATAAATTAAGAAACAAGAATTATATTTTGTTTAATGTTCGTGGATTAACTTATTGCACTACAATAAGGGGGAAAAGCTTGTTTGAATGTTATTGTTTTGTTGTTGGGAGAATTCGAAGTGGGGAATGGTCAGGGCAATTTGAATGTCACGGACAAGCGATGTTTCAGCGGTACAGGTTTGCTTAATCTGACACATCTGCATGCATCTTAAACGAACCATGACTGCTTTGTTGCGGCTAATCTACTATAATCACAGACAGCATTTATGTAGCAAGGAAACCAGATGCTTCTGGTATGTTTAAATGTGTGAAAGTCCTGACACTCTTGTTAAGTTTAAGTAAGTCCTCGCTGAATAGAAAATGGAGTAAAAAATAGCGATCATGTATGATTTGTAGCTTTTTATAAAACCTTATAATGTTGTTAGCGTTGTGGATCTCGTTTAAATACAAATGACGAATTTACACAACAATAATAATCATCTACGCACTCCAGTAAAATATGCTGTGACCAATAATATCAGGACTAAAGCCTTTCAACTTAACAAAACAAAATAGATAGCTCGTGAACAGCGTACACCTCATACCACTCGACAACACAAGCAATCTTGATAGCTCATGAACAGCGTACACCACATACCACTTGACAACATAAACACTCCAGATAACTAATGAACAGTGAATAAACAACACCTCTTGTCAACAAGACAATCTTGATAGCTCATGAACAGTGAACAAACAACACCTCTTTTCAACAAGACAATCCAGATAGCTCATGAACAGTGAACAAACAACACCTCTTTTCAACAAGACAATCCAGATAGCTCATGAACAGTGAACAAACAACACCACTCGACAACATAAACACTCTAGATAACTAATGAACAGTGAATAAACAACACCTCTTGTCAACAAGACAATCTTGATAGCTCATGAACAGTGAACAAACAACACCTCTTGTCAACAAGACAATCCAGATAGCTCATGAACAGTGAACAAACAACACCTCTTTTCAACAAGACAATCCAGATAGCTCATGAACAGTGAACAAACAACACCTCTTATCAACAAGACAATCCAGATAGCTCATGAGCAGTGAACAAACAACACCACTTGACAACAAAACAATCTAGATAACTCGTGAACAGTGAACACACAACACAAATGGTCAACAAGACAATCTAGATAACTCGTGAACAGTGAACAAACAACACAATTTGTCAACAAGACAATCTAGATAACTCGTGAACAGTGTACAACCAAAATACGTTAACAACACAAATTCTACAAGTGTATACAAACGGTCCTTGTTCTTACACAAGACGTAGACATGACACATACAAAAGACGACATCACTGGTACACGACACCACAGTTGTACCGACTTGAGTGCATTTTGTAGTTACGTATGACATTACAGTATTGTATAACTATCATTAAACAGATCAAACTGTATTACCTCTTTGAATTCAAGCTGGAAACCGATAGGGTTGTTAAGTATGAAAAGTAAGCAGAACTTGTGACAATATGTTGTGTTCTTTATTAGATAAGTAGTGAATAAATAATGATATCAGTCATACTGCAACATAACCGTACAGTTTGATACCCGCAAGTACAGTTCGGCCAGGTTATGAAGAAACTAGAATCTATCTACGTAGGAAAAAAGAAAATACTTGTAATTGAAATATAAATTGAGCTGGTTGGATTTACTTAAACTAATACATACCGTGCCAGATCAGTCAGCTGGGAAAGTTTTGAAGCTGATTCTGTAGATCAAATCCACACTGCGAGTTAGTATGGTCAGTAATTATATCGCTAAACGAATTATCGCGGCAGATTACTATACTGACATTTTATAATAATACCCTATATCTAGCTTATATGAGTTTACCTTTGTTGGCGCATATATTGGCATGTACTGATATATTCAATTTCTAAATATCATCATCATTAAAAGTTTTTACAATTACTAACTTATTATCATCGGTTTATTTACCATGGGTAAAATATCACCATCTGACGATTTTACCCTTGCTAAAATCCCTAACATTAGAAGCTTTAATTTACTATGGCTAAAATCGTTAGCATTGGGCGCTTTAACCAAACCTAAAATCATCATCGACAGGTGCTTTAACCAAGCATGACAATCATCATCATCATCAGAAGCTTTAAGCATGGTCAAAATCACTATCAGAGTCTTAAACCACGATAAAACCATTTATCATCAAAATTGTCTATCGCTCTAGATGTTGCAAGAGTTTTCACATATAATTTACATGGTCTAGACTGTTGATCTGACAGGTACAGCGTAAAATGAAACAGAAAATGAGTAACACTCATGCATTCATTATGATAATGCTGTCAGAGCGACTGTCAAGGAAGTACAAGTTAATTTGTAATTTAGGATAATTTATCCCTCTCTTCTGTGCATCATGTTTCGTGCTTCTGTTGGGACGTAAACCGGGGAATATTCATGAGTTTTCATTAGTTTGTACCAAAGGGACCTACAACTTAATCAGGCTTGCACTTTAATTTAAAAATACAGTAAACCCTCACTTAAGGACCACCACCTCGGTATTAAGACCACACTTTTCAAGTCCATTTTAATTGTTTTGCTCTTTAATCAACCTCATTATTAAGACCACCTCAAAATCAAGACCAGCTTTCAAGGGTCCCAAGGGTGGTCTTATTTTTGAGGTTTTACTGTGCATATTTTATTTCTGAATTAGTGATTAATGTATATATAATTAGTTTACTGAAAATGTGAATAAATTAACAGTTATTATAGATAAGTCCTAAAATACTGTCCATGTATATTCAGTTCACTGACTGATTACGTAGGTTATATTAGTTTGCGTATTTTGGATTTTCATTACTTAACTTCAACAGTTCCGTTTCGCCGTGGATCATTTCGTTACATTCCGTTCATTTCGTTACATTCCGCTCATTTGGTCTGTTTTATTGTATAAAGCATCTCTTAAAAACTGTTTTAAACACATATATAACAACAGCATATAAATTGTGAAGATATATATAAACCTATAGTTCGGCAACTTTACAATTGAAAAACATAACATCACTTGACAATATGAGTGATAAATTACACTGTTGTCGTTTGATGGATATATAGGCGTCGTAAAGTTACATCTTTAGAATTAATTAAGACAGTAATTACAGACGAATACTGCGATAAGAGCACAACTGAACTCTACTCCACTTGTCATACTGAGAATGAAACTTGTAGAAACCCGTGTTACGAAATTAACCTGTGACATTTTGGCACGGCATCATCGTGCGTAGGCCAAACATTACATGAAGCAAGTTCCGGGATACAACTTTATATTGCGTACATCTTCTTGTGAGCTAATTTTGGAGATCTATTTTGCAACGTATTATCATCTTAATGGCAAATCGCTGTACCAGTTTTGTGACCTGAAAGTTAAATGTGGTTCAAGGGATTTTGGTTATTTTGTCGACTTAAGTATTGCCTTGTATTCTGCAATACCTCGAGTCTATTCTCAAAATAGTGTGTCGTCTTGGATTGCATAAATACATTTTGTCACATTGCTACGATATACTGGAGCGCCACTCTTGACTTGAACGCTGTGTAGGGGTTATTTCATGAATAACTCTGCCGGTAATATAATGAATGTATAAAACTCCAAACGCCAAATGTGATGAAAAATCTTCATTATATGTCATACTTATGGATTTAACAAAAACGCTATTGTTCTCTTAGTAGTTCGTATAATTACCTTGAAAAGGCAGTAAATTTTATGTTAAAATCGCAATATTTGAAGACAAGGTGGCCAGAGACTCTTAACTCAGTTATATTTATGATTAATGAACAAAGAGAGAGTTTATATGGTCACATGGTGTGTATCCGTTCGTATCTGTTTGTCTGTCGTTTGAACTCGAAGTACGTAACTTTTCCTAATACATAACACATACATTGTACTTTTCTATGTATATAACCTTTAGCGTAATGCGACCCGAACTCCTTGTCGGTCGTCTGTCAAACATTGTCAGGTCGTTGCATATATAAATAATTTCTGTTGAAAAAGTAGAAACATGAAAAGACATTGACTTGAGTAAGATGTTAATTTTGACAAACTCTAGGAAAACGTAACAACGAGACACCAAAATTAGAGTCATAAAACTTAACTTAAATGTCTAAATTTCTTATTTTTATGGCTTTGATATCGTATAAGATTTAGTGTGAATTTGTTATTTGCTAAATGCTACACATTGAAGATTTATTTTGGAATCTACCTCTTATGTAGATGACTTTTAAATACGACATGTTTGCTTTCATGCAAGAATTGTGTTTAAATCTGACAGCAATGTGCAATAATGTTTGATAAATTTCTTGTAGTTCTGATTTGAATGAGATTAGTCGGTCATTTACCCAGGGTCACTGTGACAGCTTGTGTGAACAGTTATTGTTAAACAAAATAATGGCTGCAATTATTCTAAATACGTAAGATTAGTAGAAATGAAACTTTACATTTGAAGCAGATATTTTAATCAAGGAGTGCACGGCTTTAAGGTAATGAAATGGATAATCAGGATATCCGAGTCGGAGTTTTACCGCGTTTACGAATCCAATCTCAAATTCCAGAGCGTTAATTATAAATAACTTTATAATTTAATCCGATGTTTGAATTTAATAACTTACTATAATGGATTAGAATGCAAAGAGCACACGTCACGATATTCCACTTCTCACGATATGTCCTGGTAATTCAGTCTGTGTTTCGGTGTGACGTTTTGTACGAAAGACTGGTGGTGACATTCACAAATTAATTATCTCCTAGGAAAGTCTCGATTTCAAGATTTCCACTTTACGAATTCATAAATGTACTTATCAACGATTTCATCTTCTTGCGTTCAAAATCGTGACTTTCGAGACGTAAAGTTGAAATCATTTTCATAGAAGAGAAATGATGAAGTGTAAATGTCATCACCCGTCTTCCGTAGTTTTGTCATTACTACTCTTTGTTACGTCATAAATGCATTTATCAGGAGGCGATCTGCAAGTGTGCTGACACAGCAAATGATACCGGGGACAGAAGATGGCCTACTGATAAGTGAATGTCAGATATAAGTCTTTTGACCCGAGTACACCGATTAAAATCGCGCAGTCATGTTTAATATTCACTATCAAGTCTAGCGTTTAGCCGCTCTTTGATGAATTGAATGAAAACCCACCGACTTCCCACGACTGTGTGCTAGTATCGTTCACGTAGACAGGGGTTTTACATGTCTAGCAACGTTGTACATACATTGTGTTTGGTCTAGGAGACTCCTATGTTTACGTTACGATGTGTCACATATGTAACACTATTTGTATATACGTGTTCTACAATATAAATGCGGCATTTCTCTGTCAAGGTCCCACAATACTAAAATTCAACTTGTTTTGCTTACATGTATTCGTGTAAATGTTATAGTTGTTTACTATACGTGCAATTTGTATGGTTTCAAACACATTCTATCAATAATAAATGAAAAAATGAACTGAATACTGCACTTACAGCGTGAGTTCATGGGAGACTGATCAAACTTTTACCCCGAAGGTCATGAGTTCGATGCCCTTTTGGTCACGTGGTACGTTTTTCCTGGTTCATTTTTACCAAAGGCGAATGATTTAAAGATATTTGTCACATTGATTCGTGCGGAGAAAGTTGCCAATTGTTTGTGGAAGAACAGGTCAGAGGTGTTTGAGAAAGAGTGGTTAGGTCAACTGGCCGCTGTACATAACAGTGATACTGTAAACGTTGGTGCTGGGTTCAATACAACCGTGGTTATGTTGTACTAGCGCTCTGTCGTATTCGTACGGCGTCCGTACTACTGCACTGTTGTAAAGTGTGTAATAATGTGATCTACAAGCTGGGAAAAACACTCTGTTGAACACTTTATCACACATAATCATGACAAAATTGAAAATGATGAGTATGAAATAATCATATCAAGGTCGGTAAACGAGGACCTTTGACGATTTATCCGGCGTTATCGCAAGAGAATATTTCTGTTTGGTACACATTTACATGAAATACAAATACCGTGCATTTCATTTTTCGTGAGTGATCTCCCTTGTTCATTCATTTTTTTTGCCTTTTTACATCTTAATTACGATGAACTATTAATGTCTTTATACTTCCTTACATTAATCAAGACTTTCATGTTACTTTATGTTACATTTATTCATAAATTAGAATTTTTGTTTAAGAAATTGAAATGACGGCTAAACTTTTGGTTTTCTCTTAAAATCTGTGACACCGAACAATTTCAACCATCTTCCTATAATGACCGAGTTTGGAGAGTTTGAAATCCGAAGATGCGTTCGTGAATAGGTTCGATGTATTGAATAACAATGTTACAAGCCAAGCGTTATTGCGATAGTTTAGTAAATAACTTACATAGGGGCCCAGCGGCGTCTTTATAGAGTCAAAAGGGGACGTAGAGACATGTTGAAGCTGGCTGTTACCTCAATACTTTACACCCCAAACCACAACCACTCTGTGTTACATTTTCGTTGCATTGTTTTACTTAATTACTTTAAACATTCCTCTTGTTTTCCGGTTCATATATATATGAGACTTACTCACGCGCGTTTTTGCGTATGTCTGACAACACCTGTAGGCGTATGATGGTCACTGTTACTAAAAATAGAACTCTAGATTCTGGTAACTATCTGGTCTGCACAATGCAGTTATTTGCATCAAACTTTCAATTCTTATAGCTTACATCTTGACTAAGGTTGTGTGTCGGAATTGGGTCACTGGGTTCAAGGTCATTATTACACAAATTATATTTAAAAAAATAACTAGCATTAGTTTTGATGAACTTATTTACATGTATTTATATTGAATGTGAAAATGGAATATGTCGGTCAGTGGGTTCAAGGTCACTAAAACAGAATATTGGGTCTCGCTCAATAACTTCATTTGTGCCTTAGGTCTGACCTCTACATCGTAAGGTCAAGGTAAAGTACACCAGACGACGCTTTTCAGCCTCCTATATCTCTTTCGTTCTTAATGATTATCGGTACACGCAATGGCGTCGCCATAGTTGCATTACCTTGTATTTTGTAGCCTACGTAACTTGCAGAATATGTTTTATAACTCACGAACAATGACAGATTTACATTAGTGCAGATTTTATTACGTCGTAAATATATTTTTTTTATCTTAAAACGTTATTTGAATGAGAATTCTCCGTGATAATTGTTCGTTAATTTACATGCGTTTTATCATTATTTATGGCGAAACGATGACGTTTTATTTACTAATTCGTGAAATATAAAAACACAAATCCTGCTTTTTTCCGATGTGTGCTTTAGTGTACCGAATTTTCCGGAAGATTCGGTTATAAGTTTGTAATTGATGGAATCTTTGGTATCTAAGCTTGTGATGTTGCATAATCTGTTATATTGACCACAAGGTCTTTATACAAATGTAGGCAGCACTATTACACTGATAGTGAATTATTAGGGTCATAAATTAACAGGAGGAAATAAGTATGATCAGTCACGTGACTTTACTGATTCACAAATCACCTCCACATTTTCGTTATTAAAATCTACTTCCACAAATTGTATTCTGAGCGCAATACAAGATTTCGATTTATAGAAACTTTGGACTAGTAAAATGTAAGGCCCGCGTTCTCATGTAAAATTACAATGTATCGCGTAAGTTGTGTTGTTTTTTCTTGGCAAACACAGCGACATAGCGACATAAAAGCTAAATCTGGAAGTTTGCTATTTTTAACCCATCATGTACAGTCGAACCTCGTTCATTCGAATTTTCATCTGGTTCGAATAACACATGGTTTCGAACATCACATTTCAATTCGACGTGCTTAAGGAGATACATCGGGACTTAATATTTTTTTCGGATATTACCAAGTATTCGGATAAAAGGTTGTAGAATAAACGATGTCCACTTGTACTTACACATGAGTAATATCCATATGATTTGTAATCCTATTCGTCATTGTTTGCTTAACGCGCCTTAAACCTGTAGCATGAGATAATAGCGGTAAAACAAGGACCTGATATTCAAATGACTATGTTTTCCTGGAGATAGCGATATGTTTGGTTAGAAATAGTAATGTATCTAAGTTGATCTTAACATGTATAGGAAGAGGATATAACGGTACATATATCCCATCAACAATGGCTTGTATATCTCCAGGATATACTCTTAGTAATCATCTCCATTGACCGAGTGGTTAAGGCATCCTCCTTGGGATCGGGAAGGGTTCCGTTATGATTCGGTCCATTGTTGAGCCGCCAGTTACTTAAATAATGATTAACGTTTACATTAAAGGATAGGAATCGGGAAGTGAATGTGCTCAGAAAGTAGATGTCTCATAAGTCAGAAATGACTGGCCCTTTAAGTAAGGGTGACCCTATAAATACACACTTTTTAGTAAACACAGCCCTACCTCTCATCGGTTATACTTAAACACACTGTCAGTTTTGTACGGCGATATCACAACGGTCAGTATACTTACTCAGCACTTCTCGGTAACCAACAAGTACGCAAGTAACTAATAAATTCCACACAGGAGTCAGAGGTGAATGAAAAATGACCTTGGATGCGTTATCTGAAGCCAAATTGTCACGGAACACGGAACCTTACCCCTAACACTGGGTTCAATGTCACGGAACACGGAACCTTACCCCTAACACTGGGTTCAAATCTACGATCACCTGATCGATAATCGAGCATTTATTTTATCATCATTTTGTGAAACATGTAATTTGAAACAATTTGAACATACGTTGCCTGAGATGGGTGATGAATACAATATAATCTCACATAAAGACCACCTCAATAATAAGACCACCTCAAAATTAAGAACACAATTTTCAAGTCCATTTTCAACGTTTTGCTCTTTATTCAACCTCAGTTTTCGACCACCTCAATAAGAAGACAAGTTTTCAAGGGTCTTATTATTGAGGTTTTACTTATATTGTTTTATGTGGGCATTTTGGATAACATGGGGACATTTTTGTTATAATACATGTACATGTTATAAGTACACATGTAGTAGCTACATGTATCATGATAAAGATAAAATCTGTCCTCAACTGACATATTTATCTCAGGCGGATAAGTAACAAACTTATACAGTTTTACCTATACAGTTGGAGGGTAAAAACGAAACTAGTGTATGTAAAGTAAAACATTGGTGCAGATAACTTGATGTGTTTTCATCCCTCCATTTAATCGTTTGAAATAAAATATGAACATCTTGAAGTTTGATATTTCCGTCACACTGTAGAAAATCTTAATCAGCAGACAACTTCAATGTCACTGGTTTGTTAATATACACACAGACATTCAGTGTCATTTCGGAAGTAGATTGCCTATCATCCGGATTTCACAGGAACGTTTCGATGAATCTACTTTCGAAAACGGTTGGACGGCTGTTTCTAATACTGCAATCAAAGCGCAGTTTGAAGAATGGTTATTTTTGTGCTATTGTTTTATTTTCTATCATTTATTATCTATAAGAATGATGACATACAGAATATTTAGCCAAGCTCTGTGATCTAAAACAATACTCATACCGTCTTATGCAGTGTATGATTTCAACATGTCCATAGCCCGCTTTACTAACTTGAGCAATGTAATTTTCTCCGCTTGAATATAATGAATTCGGAGAAAATTAATTTCCTTTATAAAAGTCGAATATCTCCGATAGGTGTCGCTAGCACGTGTTTGTGCATATAACGAATTAAACGCTTTCATCGAAATCGAGTGAAAAATGAATAATTTCCGATGTTTAAATAGGATACACCACTGTATATATATCCTAGTGTATTATTTGTATATCATTTTCACTGGAAAAGAAAACGCATTTATACTAGACGCCATTAAAAATGCAACAATTTGAACTCGGCGTCAATTTGTATATACAGTCAAACCTGTGTTAAAGACCACCTGCGAACAAAGACCACTATTGCAAAACCTGTCTGCAAAGACCTCCAATTTTATCTCCCATCAGACCATTTTCAATGATATTTAATCTGTTAATAGAGACCACCTGTAAACAAATACCACATTTTGCTGTTCCCATGGGTGGTCTTTACAGACAGGTTTGACTGTAGTACCAACTGTCAAAAGATTGGTACAGTTATATATGTGTTAATTCTTGTTCAAAACTTTAATAAACTCTACACCAATTATTTTTTATTTCATTATTGGTTAATTTTATAAAATTATGCTTGGGAAATAAAGAATATTTCTGCCTTTGTAATGTCACTTTATTTATATGCACAATGTTTAGTTGCGGTTTTAATGGCGTTAAGCATGTTCGATAAATCACCTTGCAAAACAGCCAGCCCAGAACATTCTTGGGTATGCTTAGTTTAAAGTTGTTCTGGTTTTCACTTATTGATCTGCCTGTTAAAATGTCGAACGTAAGTGATATTTTCAAAGCCATAATTCATGTTATAATGCATTCCGGTATCATTTAAACGAATCAATAGGTGGAAGTTAAAGTGTGTAGTTTACTATTCAGAATTACGTAACAAATAAAGAAAAACCAATCCTTTCCGGATATATCGGGTTTTAACCAATCCTTAATCACTTATTTTTTGATCACATGCTCTTATCCGATTAAATAGTCACTGACCTAAAATACTGTGAATAAAGTTGAATCGAGTACAGTAAAACGCTCGCTTAAAGACCATCACAAAATTGAGACCAACTCATTAATAAGACCATATTTTTCATGGACTAGTCTTCATGTTTTTTTCATAATTGACTCGATCATCAGAAAACCTAACAGCTTATATCAACTGTTTTACTCATGTTAATCTATTTGGTTAGATTATTAACTTTGTTTAATATACAGTAACACCTGAATAATAAGACCACCCTTGGGACCCTTAAATACTTGTCTTAATACTGTGGTGGTCTTAATATTGAGGTTAGATAAAGAGAAAAACAGTGAAAATGGACTTGAAAATTGTGTTCCTAATTTTAAGAATGGTCTTATTATTGAGATGGTCATTAGGTGAGGGATTACTGTACATCCAACAGAAATAGATGTAACTTCTTATGTGAGAACAATTGTGTATGCATACATTTGTGGGACTTCTGATTGGTCTCGGTATATAACTTATATTACAGTCTCGGAGACTGTAATATGAGATGATCACTGTCCGGGAGATGTTACGCGTCACACAGTAGGAGTTTTTACGTCACATTACACCGTTCCATTACAATTTCCGGTTATTTCTCGAGATTATAGCCAGTCTGAAATTACCGAGAGAAAATCATTGATTACTATTGAATCAGGACATTAATTTCGTTGCATTTCAGCTTATTTCCGAAAATCTCGCGAGACATTTCAACTTCCCGCGTGGTCTGCGTCAAAAATGCTCGACAACAAATAATTTCCCCTGAAAAAAATCGGAGCCGTTTTAATGTAAAATTGACTGAATGTATAAATGATAAGGCACTCGTCAAAAATGCATTAGTGTAAAAACAATGTCATCGTCTCGTGTAAGGTTGCACAATATGTAAATATTTAATAATCCATAAATACACCGTTAAGTAAAGCATTGGGTAAATCAAACAATATGATACTCGTTCATTTCCGGTCTACGATGACTTAGCACGTGATCGCACCGTCGCTCCTCTTGTGTGTTCCATTAAAAAGGGGTCAATAGACTAGGGATCAGATTGGGGTAACAAACAAAGCACTGGATGTCTGTGAAATTATATTCGCTAGGATTTTAAACGTGACATCCTTTAGCTTTTTTTTTCAGTTTTGAAATTAACAATCAGTATGAAAGTCTTGCGGCCTATATATACGATACAATTCAGAACAAAACTAAATTTTTACTATTCAAACTAAAATGTTGGCTAATCTATTACCCATTAATCTGCGAGTTTATTCTGTAACATACAGAAATAATCTTACATCGACGTTTGTATGTGAATGAAACTTTATATTTGTCTCGACAATGTGGTAGGGGGATAGAAACATATACACATAGAATAGTTAACTTTAAAATATGAAAGTACGTGTATATGGAATACAGTCGGACCTCGTTTATTCGACAACATGTTATCCGAATACTTGGTATAATCCGAAATAAATTTCAGGTCCCGGTGTATCTTCTTAGGCATGTCGATTTGAAATGGGCTATTCGAAACCATGTATTATTCGAAATAAAATGTCGGACCCGATGAATTTGAATGAACGAGGTCCGACTGTATAACATTGATCGTGGTCCATGAAATGCATCAAATGCTTATATGTTAATCCAAGATATGTCGAAGTTTATGCATAGTTATATGGAGTCTGAAATAAGAAATGTATAAAACAATGACACGTTTAAGATACGTTCGTTCTGTGCAAGAATCAATACGGTGCAAGTAATAGTTGCTAATCTAAAACATGCTATACTTGTGTCCCAATAGAACAATAATGCGGAATTTAAGTTTAATCTAAGAAAATAATGTTATGGCTAGACATTCTGGGGGTATGAAACTACAGAGCGCGGTGTAGGATCTGTATATGTTACACCGATTGTGAAACAAGTTTACAACTTGTACAGTAAGCCCTCACTAAAAAGACCGCCCTTGGGACTCTTGCAAAGTGGTCTTTATATTGAGATGGTCTTAATATTGAAGTTGAATAAAGAGCAAAGCAGTGAAAACGGACTTGAAAATTGTGTTCTTAATTTTGAAGTGGTTTTATTATTGATGTGGTCTTTAAGTGGGGTTTTACTGTATTACTCTCGATGACGGTGTCCTGGGTTGCTACTCACAACTCACGCCTAAATCCGGGATTGTGATGTTTATGGTACAATCTCGGGCAAGACAGGATTCAACTTCCGGTTCAGAGGTCAGGTGATCTACTCCCCGATCACGTTGCCTTTCCGTGAATAAGTTTAAACTTACTTGAAAAAAGGCGTACGTATACTCGTACACAACGCGGTCACAGTTTTCTACAATAGTTTCGCTCAAAAAACTGTTTGATATGTCAATTGTAGTCACGATGTCAAAATATTGAGTTTATTACCTTCATCCCGTAATAAATGTCATGTCAAAGTGATACTCAATATAATAAATAAAATATAGGGCCATCTTAATGTGTTGAATACAATTAGTGATGGTAACTTGGGTAATGTATATGAGTGATATCTTTATAATGTGCAAACTGTCAACGATACGCTGGCATTTCAACAGTCCGCAACATCACATAGACCTTAGACAATGTAGACGAATAGATCATGTAGAAAATATAATATAACGATGTGCGTTTGCAAATATATTTATTGTAGCGGATTCGTGGTCCAGTGGTAACGCGATGGACTAGTAATCTAGAGGTCGTTCCCTCGCTGCACCATTAACAGTACTAACAGTCTTTCGGATAGAGACAAAAACCGAGGTCCCGTGTACGATGCATTACACCGGGCACGTAAAAGAACCAGGGATGCTTCTGGAACTGGGGCACCTCCTGTATCATACACTATCCTCCAAAAATCTAAAATGACGTACATTCTTCTGGAGGCGTCGGCCATATGGGAAACCGGTGGCGACGGTAAATAAACGCAAATACAAAAAAAATGATTTTTATTTAAGCTATGGACCGCGTTTAGCATATAGGATTTTTAGAGAATCGATGCTGTTAAAACAGCGCTGAATTATTCCGTCTGGTATGAGACTGGACATGCAACTTGCGTTCAGGGAACAAATGCCTTTATCGGTTCACATCACGCTGGACACTCTGGAGTTCTGACCATCAAGATATTTATCTCTATTTATATGGACCTGATATACGATATTTGCCCATTAATACCGGTACTCATTACAATAATGAGTAATGTTCACGGTATTACTATTTTCACGGCACCGATGAGACTTATAATGTAGAAAACACTCGCAGACAACAGCAGTTTTCTAATCTACATGTATATTCATTGCAGTAGAATCCTTGCCATCAGTTTGACAAGCCTTTATAAAGTATCGTTTTTCGTACGAAGTAAACCATATCGGAATCAATATCACCCGGTGTATATCTTAGATATAGCCTCGTCATATCACCCAATATTTACTGAGGAAGGTGATACTAATTAGTAAATCATGATAACATCTCATGGTTAATTGTTGGACTCTCAGAATACTCGAAGTTAATGGATAAATATGAATACAATGATGTACAAATGAAACGCTACTCATGTTTTATCAATAAATGATTTAAGTAACAACTCATCATAAATACTGTTTTCAGAACTTCATAAATAGAAACATTCGGAACGTGACTATAATGTGATTGGAACAATAGGGGATTTCTTTTTTTTATTACTTTTCAATACACAAAGAATCCTTAATCATTAAAATAATGAGAAAAACCAACAATGTATTTTGTAAACCCCTCTTATACCTCTATAAGTGTTATAAAAACATTGTATGTTTAGTGAGCCCACTCATCGCTTTCACTCGATTTTGACCATATTAGGCTTGGTACACAGTCTTAATGCAGACGAAGAAGTAGTTTTATTTACAATCCAATAAGTCATACGACCAATGAGTACATACGCAAGTATATACAAGCGGAAACGAAAGAATATAATACAGTCGGATCTTGTTCATTCGACAACCTTCTATCCGAATATTTGTTATTAACCGAAATAGATATCAATTTCCGATGTATCTTCTTTTTCTATAGGAACGTCGAATTGAAATGGGCTATTCGAAACCATGTATAATTTGAAATAAAGTTTCGGACACGACGTATTCGAATGAACGAGGTCCGCCTGTAAATACATACAAGTGACGTAGAAAGTCACGTGTTATACAATCATACATGATTAAATTAAGTACTTGGTATTGGGACAACGATAGGATTAGGAATGGTACTCTTTAAAGGAGTGAGTGTCCATTGGGTTACTTTTAATGATGTACCGTTAAGGATGGCTCCATCAATAGCATAGGAAACAGTAGTTTTTTCCTGGACAGGTCAGCCATTTGAGTGATCGACTGTCACACTAGTTGTGGTCAGTTTTACTGTGACCATATGACCACTTATCTTCTACGGCTAGTGTATTTTGAGATGTTTGAATTTGCGAAAGTGATTGGTCACCCAACCTATTGTATGTACTTACAAGGAGTTGATTTACCAGTATTATAGTACGTGGACTTGGACGGAGTAACTGAACTATACTTTATGTGGGCTTGAAAATACAGTTAAATCTCAAAAATAAGCCCACCCTTTGGACACTTGAAAACTGGTCTTATTATTAAGGTGGTCTTAATATTGAGGTTGAATGAAGAGCAAATAGGGTAAATGGACTTGAAAATTGTACTGTCAGTGATATTAGTACTGATATTAGCGATAATAGCAGAAATGTTGCCCCAAGTAGCACTGGTAAACTTGTACCATATTACATAAAAATCTAACATTTCAAATATTGAAAGTGAAGTAGCATTACAGACTCTATGGAAGGTAGTGAATGGTTTCAGTTTGTTAATTGATAAATAAACAAAAACTGAGGGAACTTATCCATAAACGCCGTCATTATTTTCATTAGCTCACGAAAATGACAGTAACTGCATAGAACAGCGAGACTAACATGATCTCAGCAGTAAATAAGTAATATTCGTAGTACTGTCAGTAATATTAACCGTAAGAGCAGTAATCTACTAGTACTGTCAGTAATATTAACCATAAGAGCAGTAATCTACTAGTACTGTCAACTTCTCATCGTACAGTCTGTATAGACGACACAAGTCGGTCAGAACTCTGCTTACTGATCTGAAAGTTGTAAGATTTTAATGAAAGATGTTGAGTAAGCACTTGTGTTTAGTGTTAATTATCTAAATATGTGATGTATGACAAAAGTTGATTGAACTCAGGGGTCCACTAGGTGCTGAATCTCAAAGGTCATTTTGATAATTTTTGACCGGATTGTTACCATTTTATAGTCAAACTACCTATATTTTAGTGAAGATTTGACCCTTCAGACAGAATCAGTCAAAATGTGTATTTTTTTAAATTCCAAGGGGTCAATGGGTCAACTCCAGGGTCAAAAGGGACCCCTGGAACTGTTTCTCTGTTTCCCTATGGATGATCATATTGATACATGAAAGCTACGTTGATTGTTAATAATCAGACAAATGGTTTATTCTCTCATCGCGGGATATAACAATTACTTAATTGTTTTTACCAAGAAAAGCATTTGTCAGTATTAATGACAGCGGAACACTGTTTGTTTGTTTCCTGATTTCCAGGTCGTTTATTTTCTGACATATTTTCCAAAATATCCGTACACTGTGGTGAAATCCCTGTAAGTTGATCCTGACAAGTACGTTTGTATAACTACAATGTATATGATATTTCGGTCTGTCAAGAAAGTTTAATTAAAAATTTAATTGTCTAACATTTACCAACTACATAAACTCTCACGTAAACACCACCTCAATAAATAAGACCACTTCAAAATTAAGACTAGTTTTCAAGGGTCCAAAGGGTGGTCTTATTATAGAGGTTTTACTGTATATATATACACATTTCGAATTATTAACTAATGGCGCGGTTAGCTTTTGAAGGCTTATTGCAGTTCTAAAGTTGTGTCAATGTTCAGTGTTTTCGACTAAAGCAGGCCCCCGCTGAGTATCGATATGATTACCTTCGTACTACACATATAAGTTATAAAATAATACTGTACAAGTCTGATGTTGATTAGTTCTTCATATCAATATAAGTCTTAAAATGGGTTTTAACATTGAGGTGGTCTTAATATTGAGGTAAGATAAAGAGCAAAACAGTGAAAATGTACTTGAATATTGTGTTCTTAATTTTGAGGTGGTCTTGTTGACGTGGTATTTAGGGTTGGTTTTACTGTACATGTAGCTTTACTTTTAACTCCAAAAGCGTCAGCTGGTCACTCATTTGTTATGAGTCATATTTTCGAGTAATTCCTTCCCACATTGATGACAATAGCAACCAATGTATTATACGAGTCACAAGCTTCATGGCTTAATGAAATCAGAGACATCGTTATACTCATGTACTATATAAATACGACAATCACTGGTCATTCCATAATTGAGATGGCTCTCGTTTCATTCGTTACTCCCATATTGATGCCTAGTCTTGAGATAGCTGTGGTGACGGGTTACTTATTGAGGAAGGTTAGAGTTTTAGACATGTCCGTTGAAAATAAAAGACGATGGCTCATTGGTCAGTCAACACAACTAAAATATTCTAACAACACGTGATACTGTTGGAATTCTCAAACTGTGTCCACGTGGTTCTGTTGTGCAGGAGGATAATAATGAGTAGACGCATGAAAAATCAGGTTCAGATGACCGCTTTTTGAAATAAAACATCCCAATACTAAATTGCAGCAAAACAACTATGACATTACATTGACCTGCCGTTTTAATATTACATTGTATTATTGTTTTATTTATGTCAATAACGTTTTTTACGCTTGTCAAACTAAATTTTGCAAACTTTGTAGAAGGATAGTGTACAGTTTTAATGGTTATATAGGCGTCTTATTGGAAGACCTTATTTCCTCTCAAAAACACAACAATGAATCAATTCTAATACAAATAATGGATTGAACAGTTTTTGTTGTTGACAATAATGAACAACAATAACATGTGTACGCAAAATTTCGATTTTTACAAAAACCGGTATTTTGAACTTGAGTTTAAATTGACGCCCAGTTTCTTTAATCAAACCGAACCAGTTGTCAAACTGTCGATCTGGGATAAAACTGTGATTTTCAAATTTAAATTAGATTTCGATTTGAAATAGTTTAAGTAATTAATCTTTTTGAAGAGAATCGGTTTGAGAATGTAAGCTGCTCGCAATTCATCAATATTTTTAATTACATTACAGTAAAACCTCAATAATACGACCATCTTCGGCACCCTTGAAAACTGGTATTCTTATTGAGGTGGTCTTACTATCGAGGTTGAATAAAGCACAAAACAGTGAAAACGGACTTGAAAATTACGTTCTTTATTTTGAGGAGGTCTTTAGTTTAGTCTCCTAGTTATTCCTTATGGTCGGTCAGACCATTCCGTGCGCCCCTGTTCCCTTACGTATGTACCCTTTAACCTCATCAAGTGCCTTATGTTTTATGGATTGTTTGTTCTCGGAAGTCTGTGTGTGGAGGCACTGTCTTATGTATGTGGCGGTCCCTGTAGCAACTTACTCTCTCTCTCTCTCTCTCTTTTAAGTGAGGTTTTACTGTAGTATGTTCCCTTTCTGACTTGTGACGTAAGACTTCAAGAATTCAAATGATTGCTGTCCTTTTGTTCTGTTTATTAGCGACACTATAAAGATGCACCGTCAGTGTTTGTGGCTAACCATATTGTGTTTTTTTCAATCATTCAAATTACAACCAATTCAAGTCTGCCTACCATTTCATAGTTGTAAAGATGCTATGGTAAACCACAAAAGAAATAAAATTGAAATTGGACGCTGGTCAGGATGAATGTATGTCTGTGTTGTAAATTCCCAAACATTTAGAATCCTTTGTCCTAATGTAATATGATCTCATCTATGAATTATGGACTGATTGTTATTCTAAAATGTGAATGTTCGTGCAGTATGTACTTATCCGAATAATTACGGGTATCGGATGGTTTTTAATATATACTCAATATGCTAAATTGTATGTGGGCGGTGCGCCAACCGGTACGTGGGCGTGCTTATGCATGAATGTTTAAACATTGACTGAGCTGTTTAAAAATGCGAAAGAGTACTGTTTGAATGCTAGCACAATACTATTGTAAATTCATTCGGTTTTTTCGCGACGATTGCATTTAGATGAACTCCGGGACGTATTATATTGACAACTATACAAACAGGGTCATATAACCTTCACCTTTTGTTGTCAGTTTCTTGCGGAAAAGCTGATTGGCATCAGTTGAAACCCCACGGTGACTGGTTTAGACAAGTGACCGCGAGTATATTTAAAACAGGGCGTTAACTCCACGAACAAATAATAAAATGTTTACTTGTTAAAACTTGCGGCATGTATTTTCTCGGAAATATTCGTGGACGAATCCAAATATAGTTCTCCTGTATTAAGGTCAGTTAATTAATTAGTTATTCACGCAATTAATACTTAGCTTCGCGTGCCAATTAAGTCATGTTTGATTGGCAGGTGCTCATGTCACACGTCATAGTGTTTTCTTTTTGACCCATATACTTGGTCATATAATTGTCTGGTCGTTGAATAAGAATAAAACAGATTACATTTACCGGTCAAAAATAGAATGTATTCAAGCGAATGACCGATGTTATTTCCGGATGATACTGAGTAATTTGTGAAGAAATTCAAACATAAATTCTGGACGAGTCGATACAAAACATGGGATGTGCAGATTTCTTTAAAAAGTTTGTGTATCAGTGTAAACCAAATATATACTGTGCTTTTCAGTTGTGAAGGTATTGAGCGATGATAAGCCATGTCGCTTTACGAGCTGTACCTTTTCATCACGTTTACACTTCAAATGAAACACGTATAATGTCCTGCTTTGTCAATGTAGGTAAAATGGCCGCGTCAGCTATTTGCGCGGGACACACGTTATCGTTGGGGACTGGAACTCTGTCATACTGTTGTCAAAGTTACCAGTCCATGAGGAGCACTCATTTTGATTTGATCGTTGATGCGCATTCGTTGAAGCAATATCTTCTAATACAAAATGTATTATAATAATTGCCCATATGAGTAGTATTAGTACATGTATACCGTACATCAAACTGTGATATGCTTGTACGAACGAAACAAACATAGGGGCCTAGTGTTAACAGTTTTAGTCTGCAATATTCCAACTTCAAGTTACTTATATAACTTCTTAATGTGAAAGCAGCGTGTATGTAATACTAGTGACATTTGAATTAAAACGATACAATCTGGTTATGTGAATTTGTTTTATACATTGTTGTTGCAGATATTTCGGAAATGTCATACTTTCAAGAAGTTCTGTTATTTTTTTTTTGGATTTTTACAATAATATTGGGTCCGTTATGTCTTTTGTCTGTTACATTACATCCGGTAATACATGCATAATACTTGGTATAATCTACATTTATATGTGGTCGTTTGTACGTAAAATCGGTTTCAATGGAAAGATCGTTCGTATACCATAATTACCGTACCTGTCATACTGATGTATAAACATATCACATGTACAATGATATTAATAATACGCTTATTGTTGTCGATGTCTAACTTAGTTGAGAATATCATTATTGCGTACACTACGTCTGTTGGCCACTGCGCCTTTCTTCATTGGCTGACAGTGCGTTTTTGGGTAGTTTCTAGTAATTGTCCACAGAGGTGAGCACATAGAAAGATCTATATCTATTACATGTGTATAAGGCTACTACATTGTATTAAGTTTTAATATCACTCAAGAGATATTTCGAGGGCTTGGAGCGATACAAGTCTATCTACTTCTTTGTTGATATGCAAATAGACTAGTATGTAAGTACATACATAAGTACATGTTGAAACTATATATGCACTTTGTACGCTCCTGAACGTGATGTTCTGTTATGTTCTTTACGACCCATTCTATTCTTGTAAGAAAGTCTCACAATCGATTTCACTTCTCCACACTGATGTTACTGATGTCTTCATTCTTGTCTGATTTAACGATAGACTGACCATCTTGCTTTGTGCATCTATTCTTGTCACTATGAAATTATCACAGTAGGTGCTGCAATGTCGGGTACATTGTGTGATTTTCGGGTGACAGTCTTGTTGTCACGGTTAACAAATCAGTCAAAGGAATTGTACCCAGTCATGTATACTGTCCCACAAAGCTTTGTAAGTCTTATTGATTGTCACTATATTCAAGTACACATTAAAATCACTCCCTTCTAATCTGATGCTAGGACATATGAGCAAAGCTAGGCAGAAAGGGGTCTTTTTAAGTAATTCTAAAAGATTTGCTGGTTTTCATCGATATTTATTCAGCATTTTTATTATTTCCAAAAATGTATACCTTTAATATTATCGATATGAAAATACAATTCAGGTATAATTCGTTATGCCTGATATTAAGTCCATATCAAGTGAACTGATTCGGCTTATTATTTAATTTACCCATATACATAATGTGACACACATGCGGTAAGAGTCGGACCTCGTTTATTCGACAACCTTCTATCCGAATAATTGGTATTATCCGAATAATTGGTAATCCGAATAATTGGTATTATCCGAATAATTGGTATTATCCGAAATAAATATTAGGTCCCGATGAGTCTCCTTAAGCACATCGAAATGAAGTGCTATTCGAAACCACGTGTTATTCGAAATATAATTTCGGACCAGATGAATTCGAATGAACGAGGTGCGACTGTATAATATTTAATAATATCTATATGTAGTATTGTTACCGAAACTAATAGCTTGGCATTGTAAGTGATTTCAATATTTAAAGCCGAAACATCTTATCTCTTAAAATTCCTACGATTTTGGTCATACTTTGCACCCTTACTTTCGGAGTTAACAATACATGATTATCAACAGCCAATATACAGTGCAAAGATGTAACCGAGATGCTGTGAACTAATTATAGTCACAATCATAACGAAAATCATCATAATTATAGAGAGGTCAGGTATGGTTTGTGCTGGACATGTTGAATCACCTCTCTTTATCATAATGGGGATCAATTATGGATGGCAAAAGAAATCCCGCCGTTCCTTTGGTCAGTTTGAAAATTGTCTGAACTCTTGTCTAAATTGACCCATTCACACTATCTACAACTTCAAGTGGTTTTAATTAGATGAATAACTCAAGATACTGTAAAGACCTAAACACCTTAATAAAATCGGTATTAAGGTGTCTGTACTTCTAATACATAAACTATACGTGTACAGTAAAACCTCAATAATACGACCTACCTTGGGACCTCTTATTATTGAGGTGGTCTTAATATTGAGGTCGATTAAAGAGCAAAAGAGGGAAAATGGACATGAAAATTGTGTTCTTAATTTATAGGTGATCTTTAAGTGAGGTTATAGTTCCACTGTAATTCATGGACGAGGGACAACAGTTTAACATTTCAGTACAACCTCTCTAGAGACACTTCCTTTGGAAGGTGCAAAATATTACTGTTCTTGAAAGGTCATTGCTCTAGAGAGGTTAAAGGTAAATAGTCATATTTTTGACAAAATATCCTTATGAGGATATCGGCGGTAAATACCTTCATACAGATGCACTCTACAACACTGTATTGTCAATTTTCTTACATGTTTCCCAAAATTACAAACACAAGCGTCCGATACTGGTATTGTCTATTCTGACATACACGCCTAATTAGCGCTAGCATAGGGAACCCCTGAATTGGACTCGTGTTTTGCAGTTCCGCGAAAAGTTACAATGATACGTCTAAGAGTACTTCAGTATGAAGGCATATCCCATCTTCTCAAAATTACTACTTGGTATATTTTGCCAGAAAATGCGACTATCTACCTTTAAAACTGTAGTACAGTATTGCTGTGGGAAAATCAATAATGTTGTTACAGAGAGGTTGCTGCTGGAGGGAGGACCTCTCTGGAAAGGTGTCACTGTTCATTCTTTTGAAGCGCATGCTGGAAATAAATATTGTATTCATCACACTGATTTAATTGTTACACAAAATGCTATTGTTAAGCGTCCATGCATCATATTCAAATGTCGTATTTACAAAACATTTAGCTCTACGTGGTAGGTCGGCATTTCAGTATCGTTCTCTGAAATAATAAACGTATATGAACAATGCGTGCTTTTAACACTCACATATGCAACATTACCAAAATATGTTACATTTTGATATTAATATTTGACGTATATATACAGTAACTTACAATTTGTCTTTGGTCCTACATTTAAACTATGCACTTCTTTAAAAAAAAGAATACAGGTTTATAGTATCCTCATTACAGTGTTTTTGCAATGCAACATTTTATTTCAAATTCGTGACTTTGTTACACTGACATAGTTTTCTTCATTATTCGTTTTATTGTTGTTTTATTGTTGTTTTATTGTTGTTTTTGTCGTTGTTGTTACTGTTGTCATTGTTGTTTTACCGAAGGTGTCCCGTGGTGTTGTGTGATAATATTTAAGTTACGTATTGCTGGGGTGTTCTTACCATATAAAAAATGAAAATAAACATTGTTCATACTATGCATTCATAGATTGGTATAATTCGTATATTGTAATTATAACAGTAATAATAAGAATGGTAACAATAGTAGTGTTATTCAATCGAGATAACACTTGATAATTATGTACAAACACATTCATCATATTTATACGCTGTGGTCTTCAAGGTAACATTGAAAATATCAAAATAATCAAAATATTAAGAATAATTAAGTTTGTTGTTAAGTATATAATCAATATTTAATCTGACAGTTTACAATTATATACATGATAATAATATTTATTTCGGTAGTTGAGTACATGTGGATAATTAAGACATGCAAATAATATTGAAATAATAATTATGACATGTGCATAATATCCATGCCATACACACCAACACCTAGGATAGCACAAACAAGAGTATACATGTACTCTTATTTCCATTGAGGCCCTATACGTGTTGGTGGCATGACAAAGAGATGCATATTAATTTAATTAATTGATATACACAGAAATTTGAATGTATCACAAGAACATAAATATATCACAAATTGCCCCATACCTAATAACTTCATCACAGTTTTAAATATACAACAACTGAATGATTTTGGTCAAAATATCAGATTGAAAATTAAAGATTTGAGCATAGTGACAGCTCTCATGTTGTATAACCTTAAATACGGACGTTGCATTTATCTAATAGCTATTGCTTGTCTTTGCAGTTTCGTCTCCCAGACTTTGTATGACTCATATTTGGTTATTTTGAAAGCCTTGAGCAAATGTTTTGAGCTTTCTTTGTTCATGTTTTTTGTTACTTTAATTTCTCAATGCCAGATGTACCCACTTGTGCAAGTGAAGATCAAGACATCGAATGATTTCAAGTGAACAACACAACGTCACAAAATGTAAACGTCTGCAATTGTCGGGGTGCAAAAAAACTGAATTCCAATTTTGTCAGGATGTAATTGATTTAAATTTGATTAGCATGCTTGCTGTGTCCTCCAGTCTTTGTTTCTTTAAATGTTGGGATTTCTGTCATCCTTTGTTTTATTCTGAGACACAAATGTTCCAGAGACGTTAATTCTGTTGTCTTCTGTCTCGAGTAGATTTTTTACAAAACAACATGCACTTTGTAAACTACTCACATAATAAAGTCAGCACATTTATAAACGCACAATACAAATGTATCGAGTTTTGTTGACTTATATAAGCATATGACATAATATTATGCTATGGATATGCAACATATAAATATATTTCATGACAATCAACGAATATTTTAAATCAGATGAGATTGACAATAATAACAAGAAACATCCTGAAAAACGATGGTCGGCGCAATTTGAAGGTTAAGAATTGTTATGCAACATAAAAAATTGCCGAGATGTTACGATTGCTGGTCACTCCTGATCCAAAAAGGATTTCGGTAAATTCACCGAAATTCAGTGGAATTCGGTAAGGTTACGTACCCTTTATAGAAAAGTTAACCAATCCGCGTCAAGGTTACAAACATTGTTCGATTGAAGAGAGGTTGATTTAGTGGTTAACGTAAGATTTGATTGGTTTACACAACACTGATATGCAAATAACAAAGCCATGTTAGTACAGCTGCGCCGAAAAAGTTGACACTTTACAAACGCTTAACTGTGCGTTTTTAAATGTACTTAGTATATATAATCAACGTACGATTACAAAAGCTGATACGACAAAGAAAATAAATAACATATATAATTAACTTATGGGTGCATTTACTAACTTATATACGGTAAAACCTCCATTATAAGACCACCCTTTGGACCCTTGAAAACTGGTCTGAATATTGAGGTGGTATTAAAAATGAGGTAGAAAACAGTGAAAATGGACTTGAAAATTGTGTTCTTAATATTGAGGTGGTCTTTAAGTGAGCTTTAACTGTACATAATATTATACAAATTCCTAAAATTCAAACCATCGCGAAAACAGATGACACAACTCTTTTTCTCGTACATGCATGTCCATAGCGTTTTATTAAATATATCAAGCGTGCAAAGGAATTTATTTGTGGGTGGGTCAATTTCATGTTATAAATGTATAGATACCCATTCAAAAAAATACCTCTTTCATCTAATTCTGTGTACGTGCTGATAGCTAGGGCGTGATAATCACTCGCATTTAATCTGCGTTTCTGTTTTATTGCCATACATCTTAAAATATTTGTTCTCTAAGTACTAGCTGGAATTGGATAACACGGTTCACGTTTTTAATCTCAATTTTAATTGATTTAGATGCAAAATGGGTGTGCAAATACTATGCACATGCGCCCCCTACCGGCTGTGCTGATGGCTTCGATAGTTCGTCTTGTGCAAGCTGCACATGCGCCCCCTACAGGCTGTGCTGATGGCTTCGATAGTTCGTCTTGTGCAAGCTGCACATGCGCCCCCTACCGGCTGTGCTGATGGCTTCGATAGTTCGTCTTGTGCAAGCTGCACATGCGCCCCCTACCGGCTGTGCTGATGGCTTCGATAGTTCGTCTTGTGCAAGCTGCACATGCGCCCCCTACCGGCTGTGCTGACGACTTCGATAGTTTATCTTGTGCAAACCGATCATTACTGTGAAAGCCAGTTGCGTATCAAACAAAGTACGCGTAAGTACAGGGTGTTAAATTTTGTTCACAAAGTTTGAATTTGGATAAAATGAAAATAATGCTATGTACACTAGCTATACTTCACATCATGAAAGATACTGCTTTGTTCATGAATATATATGTTTTATTTACAACTGTCACACAGAAGTAAACTATTGGTCCATATAGACATGGATGGGAGGAACATTTGAAAATATCAAAATTCAAACTTTGAGACCGAACTGTTTTAACACTGTGGGAGCGAAACTAGTCTGTCTGCATATAACTGGAGAACAATATAAACCTATTTTGCTTTCTTTCCGCGTTGTGTTCTGACTCAGTACTTTCCGCTCTATACATTTAAGAAAGCAAAATGTCCCCAGGCTGCGTACAACTATTGTAAGATGCTGAACTGAACCGAGAGCTCAGCGGAAATTGACATATTACTCTCGCTTTGTTGACCTTCCGTCCCGTTTACTTTTTCCTCAGAGACAGACTTAAAATGCGAGATGTTTTTTGCCACGAGCGCGACAGTAATTTACTGTAGAAGAGAGGGCGTTGTCCTGCCAAATAAGGATTTCAGATTACGAGCGTTCAAATATGCACTTTAATACATGTACAACTGTCTGGAACAATGACACGTGCGATGTCTGAAAACGTTCTTTGTACTTTGACTTTGTGTCTGACAAAATGAATGACTGCAATCAAATCGTCTCAAAACATACATTTGCTAACAGAAAATGTTCTCAGACAGACAGATAGACAGACAGACAGAGATCCCAAGGACAAAATCATTTTATCATTCAGTATATATAAAACGTTTATAAATGACAAAATATTTTCAAAAAAACGTGACAGTACAGCTATCAGTGACTTATCATGATTGAAGCAGCCGAAGTGAGCATTGTCGAGCATGAAACTTGCGAATGTCCATCATTTTCAACCGTAAGATTACTCTTCAGTCAGTGACTATAGGTATATGTCTTAACTAAATGAAATACATTTTTCTTCTCAGTTAGATAAAAAATTAACAAAAAATTGAACATAGTATTTATTTAAGAGATTCTCTGCACGTGTTTGCATATAACCTTTTATCGTACAAGTCAAAGAGAACAGTGTAATTACTGTCATACAGTCTACAACCATATTTAGTTAGCTCATAGTTGTGAAGATGTTATATAATAAAATTAAGATAAAAATAACATGAATAATGTTTTAATGCCGGATACGTCCTTTACTGCCGTTATATGTGTATTCTGTACGATATACATGGATGTACCACTAAGTTCACTCATTAATTAAATAAACCACGTTTTCAGCTCTTCACAATTGTGAATGACATGATGTCATCTATTCGTTTACCTGCATTTATGGTCGTTTATTTCTGACGTAGAAATGGACGGCTCTAATCCTTTATCATAGACAATAAATTAATGCTTGCTAATGTCAATCCTCGATCGGCGTATGCTGGTACTAAATCATGCACTTCCGGAACCCAAGCGAGCATTTCCGGTACCGCCTATTGGCAATGATAAAACCTCGACGTACGGACCTTACATATTCCGTTCCGAGTTAAAATATCGTTGTCGTCATGGACACGTTTATTGAATTGGAAGACGTATTTGTGTGGTAATTTGATTTTCATGTTTGTGTGTTAAGATACCGCTTGCGGCAAAACTTTGTTTGAATGTTATGTACACTAAAAAAACAACATTTTTCATCGAAAAGAGCTAATCTCTTTTACAGATGCATCTTTTCTCGGAACCATATTAGCTAAATGCGTGTTAAACTTCATCACTATTTCCGGCTACATCATATGTTTTATTTAAAAAGGGTTTATGTAGTTATTCGTTCTATTTTCAAACGTTTTATAAGCGGATTAAGTTACGCTTTTATCTAAATTGATATTTATAGAGTCTAACCCGCCTTGCTCTGAACAAATGTTAGTTTGTATGTAAATATAACACAAATTCCCCTGATGAATGATATTGTAAACTGCACCCATTTTTTCCTGATTCTAGATAAGAGTGCTTAACAATTTGATTCTAAGCAGTTCTCGTTGAAAGGGGCGTGGCGGTTCCCGTTTGCAGACAACCCAGAAGACGCGTATACATGTCACCTAGTTTTAAATGTTTCATTTCCGACAAATATCAGTATCGATTGTGTTTTGATAGAGTGGTGGTTACGGTTTATTTCCGAATTAAATTGTCTGGGTCCAAAGAAAACATATCAATGGGCCTTTCCCTTATTCCATCGATGTATGTTTTATGACTGACTCCTCATCAACAGTTTTATACAATGTAGTGTTTAGTTGTGTTGGGATTCGAGATTTAATTAAACTTTTATAGTTGGAAAACCATCCATCAAAATGCATCATTGTTCATGTATTTGAATGCATGTCTCCAAGTGAAAAGAGAATGTAATTACCCTTCCACATTACCATATCTATAAAATGGATAATTTAAGCGGAAATGCGCGTATTCAACACACTATAATCGGTCACAAATATTAAATGTTTTTCATATAAATGTACAAGTATTGTTTTACTTCGTATATGTATCTCTCAGCGGACGCGATATGTTTCAGATTATCCGTGAATTAAATTTTTATTTCGAATAATACATGGTTTCGAATAACCCATTTCAATTCGACGTGCTGTATTTCGTTTTAAGCGAGATAATAATGGGCATTTGCAATAAATGTTTAGACTTGGTTAAACTTGTGTATTGTGTTGGCTTGGGGTCTCGGGGTGGCACCTGGCTCCTGATTGGAAGGTCTTGAGTTTGAACCCTGCTATGAGATTAGTCCTTGATCTTCACAATTTTTGTATTCTATGTAAGTTCTCCTTATTGGAGGTAACTGAATATATTTATATATCTGAATTCGGCATGTGTGCTGGTTAGTCACGTGAATCCGGGAAGCAGTCACTGATAGTGATGAATATATTCAATGAAATTTGTTACTCAAATAATGTAAAATAAATAGTATTTTCCAGTCACACATTAGCTTTGTATATCGAAATGCTTAATGAGATCATATCACACAAATATCAAGAATGTTTATAAACAATACATGTACATCGATAAGGAATTTTGTTAATTGCATTGTATGATTTCATTTAAAAAAAGTCGATATTTAGCTGTAAATAACAAATTGATCATTTATGTAAAAACATTCAGCTGACATACATGAGAATAAACTCTGGTACAATGTTTATTCGTTCCTTCTCGCTGATCTTAAACAATCGTTTTATACAAACTTCAAAGGAACTATACTGGATTTTAACATAACCGGTGTCAGCGTAATGACAGCTAATGCATGGAGACAACACTTGTAAAAGGAAAAAAGTTCTCTGTTGATACAAATGTCATAGTTATGATACATTCGTAATTACCAGAAATACAATTAGTTTCTTGTTTTGTCTGTAAGGACTAGATAGGCCATATGTACAGCTGTAAAACAATTATAGTTCACCTAAATTAATTTGTGATTTTGTTTTACAAAGATTTCACTGTTTAGGCTTGTGAAGTTGTTTTAAATTATGAATGACATGTTAACACGAGTTATTTACTCATGTGTGTAGCAATGGTAATTATACTTAACTGTACGTCTATTGTGGCTAAATAAAACTGATTGATTTATCATGTAAATATGACGTAACGAAGAAACAAGAACTATAATTAAAATAGATAAACGGCGTAGACAGAATGATGTATTCAGGTATGTTAATAGAAATGATGTTTTTTTTGCAACATGTCGACAAATCAATCCTTACAAAAAATTAACTCGGATCTATATATACTATAGTCATGGACCTGTCTTATCAGGGTCATTATATATATGCATACATGCTTAAACATATTAACTACTTCCGGCAAAATTCGAACTCGTATCGAACGCACATCTTACGAAAACTCCGTTTGGTGCCTTTTAGTTGAAAATATGATTGGTCAGATTTTAAAAAGCCCGCTTCGAGGACTACACTTGGTTGGTCAAAAACGTAGGTCAAAATCAATGTTATACAGCTACGCCGAAAAAGCAAATATTAATTTGGAAGGTACGCCGGATATGTTTATGAACTTGGCAAAGTATTAAATCCACACTATTATCGTATATACTTCTATCTCATATCGTTTCCATAAATTCACGGATCAAATACATCTCTGGTGCTTGTACTTGTATCATTGCATTGATTCTTCGACCCATACTATGTGTGTATGTGTTTCTGCACATTCCTGAATCTAGCTGCCAATCTTAATGATAAAACTGTAAATCTTTGATATGGCTCGGTCGCCCAGTTAGATCAGTGGGTATAGCATTCGGCTGTCTATTTATAGGTCCTAGAATCGAACTACGGATGAGCAAAGATGTTCGCCGCAACAATTTCACTAAAAATAATACAGTTAAACCTCACCTAAAGACCACCTGAATAATAAGACCACCTAAATAATAAGACCACCTTAAAATTAAGAACACAATTTTTACGTCCGTTTGCACTGTTTTGCTGTTCATTCAACCTTAATATAAAGACCACCTCAATTAAACGACAAGTTTTCAAGAGTCCCAAGGGTGGACGCATTATTGAGGTTTTATTGTACATCCCAAAACAATTTGTTTTCTACTTATGGTTTCTGTAGGGAAGTTGTCGGTTGCTTCTGGAAGAGCATGTACTGTTAGGTTATCCATCAGCACTGGCTGTGTTGAGTGAACGTCTTGTATGGCTGTTAGGTTACCCATCAACACTGGCTGTGTTGAGTGAACGTATTGTATGGCTGTTAGGTTACCCATCAGCACTGGCTGTGTTGAGTGAACGTCTTGTATGGCTGTTAGGTTACCCATCAACACTGGCTGTGTTGAGTGAACGTCTTGTATGGCTGTTAGGTTACCCATCAGCACTGGCTGTGTTGAGTGAACGTCTTGTATGGCTGTTAGGTTACCCATCAGCACTGGCTGTGTTGAGTGAACGTCTTGTATGGCTGCTAGGTTACCCATCAGCACTGGCTGTGTTGAGTGAACGTCTTGTATGGATGTTAGGTTACCCATCAACACTGGCTGTGTTGAGTGAACGTCTTGTATGGATGTTAGGCTGTTGAAAGATGGCCCATGAGTAAACACTAAAGACTTAGCTCAACTAAGATAGGAACTTGTCTGGATTAAACCACGTTCGCCACGAGCGCCACGTATAAAACTCGTAAAGTACTTAAGTGAATTATCTTCTAATCGTTCTATGCACATTTGGATCCACTAACGATGTCTGTTTTCTGATTAAATTTATAGCCACTTAAACCTTGGAAAATTGTTTTGATTTAGTTAACCCTTTTAATGACCCTTCTCCACATACAACCGTCCGGTGTATAAAATACACTTGATAATAAGCGCTCAAGACTTTAAAACAGTTCCAGACACGTCTGACCGTTTGATGTTTACTTGTAGATAAAAGTCAAATAAATAAACATAATGGACATTATGGCGGTTTCTTGACATGTGTTCAACATTCTTGAAGCGGAAAAAAGTAAATATTCAGCCTACTTTTATACTCCCGTCTTCTGCACCGTACATGATGGTTTTTATACACGCCCCTGACCGGAAATCATAAACAATTCCAGGATCTGGGAGATTAGTTCACTTCGAAAGTGTTCGGTGTTTATCGTAGAAATATAATCAAACGTTTTTTTGATGAGTAACACTCTGTCGAATCTTCGGTACTGTGTATATATTAACCAATCTCATGTATTAATGTTTAAGAAAAATGATGGACACACCAGGGATGAAAATAGTTCCGATTTTGTATGTTTTACATCTCGTCTGATCATTGTTATACCCTAGATTGTATGAAAAGTAAACAACAGCACATACCTTGGATGTCTTGTACAATTTATATACTGATATAATTCGCCGCCAAATACTCAAACCGCCAAAAATTGAGTTACGGGGTTCTGGAAATTAGGCGACGAATTATGTCTAGATCTTTAAGGATGTATCTGGCTCATCTGAACCTAAACATTTTTTATGGGTTTCATCCAGTATTGTTGTTACATAGTCTAAAACATTATTAATAAGAACCATTGCCATATATAACCGTTTGATCATAATACTAAAAGACGAAAATAGTAAAAAAACACCCGCTTCAACAAAATACAAACGTCTTTTTTTACAAATACAGAGAAATACATTATAAATGTATTCTGTGATAATGCATATTTATTGAAGTTTTAACTAGATGAAGAAAAAAATGAGCATAATATATTTTTAAAAGATTGTTGCATTGATTACGAAACATCGCGATATCATCGTAATACACAAACTGCTGCCTCACTGTTAATTATTTCATCATAAAACCATAATTGCCGTTTCAGTTTGCTGGTTTTAGTGATGTTTTTCTTAATCTGAAACCATTTGCCAGTATTGTATTCTGATTTGAGAAAAGTTTTAATTAAATTTCCAACATCAAGCTGATTATATGAGTGCATTGTGTCTTCATCAATGACAACCCACACACAAAAATGTTCAGTTTCGAATTTTCAATTACAACGCACTTGTCTTTGCCGTATGATATTCACTCAGAATTACCCAAAGTTGACAAAGGCTAGTAACTGAATACTAAACAGGTTTCATTTGCTTGTATGTAAAAGTATCTTCAGGGTATAATATGCTCCACAAATAACTCGGTTTATATCTAAAGTATAACATGCTAGTTATGTCGATATCTAAAGCATACCATTTGATATCTAGGGCATGTCAGACAATCTCATTTGATATCTAGGGCATGTCAGACAATCTCATTTTATATCCAGAGCATGTCAGACTAACTTATTGGATATCCAGAGCATGTCAGTCTAGCTCATTGGATATCCAGAGCATGTCAGTCTAGCTTATTGGATATCCAGAGCATGTCAGTCTAGCTTAGTGTATATCCAGAGCATGTCAGTCTAGCTTAGTGTATATCCAGAGCATGTCAGTCTAGCTTAGTGTATATCCAGATTATGTCAGTCTAGCTTAGTGTATATCCAGAGCACGCCAGTCTAGCTTATTGGATATCCAGAGCATGTCAGTCTAGCTTATTTGATATCTAGAGCCTGTCAGACTTGCTCAGTGGAGATTTTGGAATTACAAATAAATAATACTTTTGGTTCTAAACCCACGACTATGTTTATGTCAATACTGACCGTCATATGTAACTTAAATAATGTTGAAAAACGTCGTTAAAGTCCAAAATAACAAATGAATGTACAATGTAAATGTATAATAATGGCGCTGATACATTTGATGTAATGTGATTATGCATTAACTCGAGGAATCAAACGTGTATGTTGGTGTTATTTATCCGAATGTTAATATAATCGGATCTCGTTTATTTGACAACCTTCTATCCGAATACTTGGTATCATCCGAAGTACATATTAGGCCCCGATGTATTTTACGCACATCGAATTGAAATGGGCTATTCGAAACCATGTACTATTCGAAATAAAAATTCGGATGAATTCGGATGATCGAGGTCCGACTGCACATACATGTTCTGTGTGATGTCGGTACGCCACGTACACTCCATCAGTTCATTAAAACAATCAATATTGTTTCATTTTACAGTTGTATATTTAAGGTTTCGGAATTGCGTAGTTCCGAGACATTACAATAACCAATATCTGCAGGGGAACTGAATTTCTATTTCTATAGGCGCATTTAAAAAACGCAACGTGATCGTATGCTTTCTTCAAGCACAGAACTGTACATGAAACCATTCCCTGTTTACGCAACATGTAAAAACTATTTCTTTATAACCGGTATTTTATATGAAATATAACTTTCAAAACAAAATTTATCTTCAAAATTATATTGCAGGTCACAAACAGCTGTGTTAAATATACTGATTGTGTATTCTGTTTTACACTAAAATGCAATATCGAATACTCATTACAACCGTTTGACTGTTTAACAAAATAGCGTGATGAATTGAAAACAGTAATACAGTAAAACTTCACTAAACGACCATCTTAATAATACGACCACTTCAAAATTATGACCACAATTTTCGATTCTATTTTTAATGTTTTGCTTTTAATTCAACCTCCGAATATTAAGAACACCGCAATATTAAGAACACCGCAATATTAAGAACACCGCAATATTAAGAACACCGCAATATTAAGAACACCGCAATATTAAGAACACCGCAATATTAAGAACACCGCAATATTTAGAAAACCGCAATATTAAGAACACCGCAATATTAAGAACACCGCAATATTAAGAACACCGCAATATTAAGAACACCGCAATATTAAGAACCCCGCAATATTTAGAACACCGCAATATTAAGAACACCGCAATATTAAGAACACCGCAATATTAAGAACACCATAATATTAAGACCAGTTTTCAAAGGTCCAAAAGGTGGTCTTATTATTGAGGTTTTACTGTATTCAGCATGTTTTTTTTTGTTATTTTGAATAATGCACGGAATTACGTCACATGGTTTTGTTTTCATCAACAAAGGGAACCGAGTGTTGTTATAATTTGTGTTTGGAATTGGAGACTTCGACTGGTTTTATTGAGTGATATAATTATATAGAAATTTACATTCCTACTTTTATTTCTTGGTTAATAAAAAATCTAAATGGTCTCTAACGCGTTGTACAAGATCATTTCTGGTGTCAATATAACTTTCTTGTTTCCACGCAGTCTGCACAAAACCTCCAAAAATGTTCTCTACCATATGAAGAATTTTCATGACAGTCATCAATATTTCATGCAGCGTTTTCCCATAACTTACAAACTTTCACGTCAAAACAGAAAAAAATAATCCTGAAACATCACAGAAATCTTCTTGATTTTCACCAACTTGCAGACTCCTGCATCGATCGTCTTAAACAGCAGTGACGTAACGGTGTGTATAAATGGGTTTTGTACGCGTGCATCGAGTGTGCGGAAACATTTGTCATTAACCAAATTTCGGAGATAATGTTCTGGATAATAATTCCGCCATTGCAATGACAGAGATGTAACTGTCGTAAAATATGAAATCAAACACCATTAACGTATAAATTATACACATTCTGTGTAGAATGAAGATTGAGTAGAATCGCAGACACATGCACATCGAGGGTTGAAATGTGTCTCGGAATCTTCACAGTATATTCGTGATAATTTATCTTTTCATGCAAACCCAGTCAAGTTCTAGGTACACTCACTCAATCTACCGTCATGCTAGGTCAATTCAGTTGTTTTGTGTTCTATGTGTGGTTTTATTAGTTAAATGGGTGGTTGCACGTGTTGTATGTGTGGTTGCACGTGTTGTATGTGTGGTTGTACGTGTTGTATGTGTGGTTGCACGTGTTGTTTATGTGGTTGCACGTGTTGTATGGGTGGTCGCACGTGTTGTATGGGTGGTTTCACGTGTTGTATGAGTGGTTGCACGTGTTGTATGAGTGGTTACACGTGTTGTATGAGTGGTTACACGTGTTGTATGAGTGGTTACACGTGTTGTATGATTGGTGACACGTGTTGTATGAGTAGTTACACGTGTTGTATGGGTAGTTACACGTATTGTATGAGTGGTTACACGTGTTGTATGAGTGGTTACACGTATTGTATGAGTGGTTACACGTGTTGTATGAGTGGTTACACGTGTTGTATGAGTGGTTATACGTGTTGTATGAGTGGTTATACGTGTTGTATACGTGTTGTATGGGTAGTTACACGTATTGTATGAGTGGTTACACGTGTTGTATGAGTGGTTACACGTGTTGTATGAGTGGTGACACGTGTTGTATGAGTGGTTTCAGGTTGTCTATCAGGTGTTTATGTTAGCTCAGTATGTGAACCTGCCGTATTATGTATGGGGTTTAGTATTATATGTTATATAATAGAGCGGTTGACGAGTGCTGTGATCTAGTAGGTCCTGACAAGGTTCTTAAAATGTGGGTGCGATTCTAACTGTTCCTATACATAATAGAATTCGTGCCTTTGAAGGGATAAAGCCTAATCTTTATTAATGATTCGTTTTATGGTACAATGTCAATGAATTTTTATATTATGCAAGATACAGTAATTCAGATTTGCCACTGTTCAGTATAAATACAGTCTGAGTGTTGTTTCTCGTTTACGTAATTATGTTTTTGATCCTCGAGATATTGTTTGGCAGGAGATCACGAACGTTTGTCAACAATATTCCTGACTGCTCAATCAAATATCCTGAAGAATTTTCATTCTCACCAGCAGAGTCGGTGCACGTCTTTCATCAAATATGATTTGATGTTAGATGCAGGTATCTCCGTGAATCAGCAAGTTCCGTACAAGACACGTACGGTCTTGGTACCGTAGAATGGCAGATATACAAGACGAGATAGTTTCTCATTTATTTCAGTGCCAGTTTGTTTTATATGAACATAATCATATAAAGTTCTACATTATTTACACGACGCTCATGAATATTTTAACAAATCCGAAAGTAATGATCGGTGACTTTCCAAGTATTTAAATTATTACGTGACCTCTCGAAGAGAGTGCCGATGGTTTCTGAAAAAAGTCGCGAAAATTAATGAATACCAGTTAAACGGTGCCAAAGGAAACATTGAAAAAAGCTTCCATTATGTTTCAATCTTTAAATTCACAAACTGTATGTTCAATAAATAATAATGAATAAGTGTTAGATATTCCACCGGGCCATGTTCATAGACAATACTAATATATCATTAGCCTGCGGATTCCTCGGTGTTTACCGTTCGAACAAGCGGGTTGGTACATGGTATTGTCAAAGGGTTCCGGACGAATTCAGTCTTCAAATCTGACATCAGTTTCGCACTGTGCAAGGGAATGGTTTCTTGAAAGTAGACACAGAAAATTACATCACTGGTGCAATGCTATTCCAATTTACGGATTGAGTCAAAATCTCGCGAGAGTTGGCATCGAAGTCCGCGTGATCGCACCCATAATATTCAATACTTCACATAATAACAATTGATGTTTTGAACAACGCTGAACTTTGGACAGCATTAAATAATTGATGAGTAGTATTCACAATGATGCATATCTAACCAAGATAAATGTATTTTAGATGGAAATTAAGTCTGCGTGAAAATATATTCTCAATTCGGTAATAATAATCTACTTTATTTAAACATAATTAAGTTTATTATTCACTTTGATATGTACTTATATAATTACAATATACATGCATCGCGTGTGCTATAAGGGTATCACACTTTCTAAAGAAGGCTTACCCCTCAAAGAATTGATATCAATTCTATCTGTCAGAGATTTGCAAACGGAAACTAAAAGGAAGATACGAAAATCTTGTCTTATCTATGCTAAATCTTGTTAACCCAGTTTCCTATTTAACAGTCAGTAGCGCTGATAATTAAACGAAAACTACCTCCCAGATATTTATACATGTACATGAATACATTCGGGTTATAATCGGGTCAATATGGATAATTAATACATACCTTACCATATCGTGTGTCTGATATCAGAATTCACCCGTTGAGTTCTAAACTGACCTCTACAACCATATGGAATTACTCAAAGAGATCGTGAGAAAACGTCGAAGAACCTGATTGGTTTCCTCACCTTAAGCACGTCGAAATTGAATCAAGAACTACCCTTATCATCTTCATGATACTGTGTATGACATCAACAGGGCATCTATATCATTTACTGATGAAATTAAATACCCAATATACATCATTTAAGCATGCTACTCTTCAGGCCATGAAGATAATAAAAGTACACGAACTCACCCGCATTCTGACCTGGTGTTAATAACACTTTCTCGTAGGCGTAGGTCGACTAGAGGTACTCAGATATTTCATTTACTCTGAGCAAACGGGGTTATAATAGAGATATTAAAACATAAAATTCAGATAAAACCGCAAGTATGAGATTTTTTCCATATTCATCTTTTTCGCCATTGTCTGTAATATACACTCAGTAATAAAAAAAATATAGAAAAAAATGCAGACTCTCTCATATTTCCTAGACTAAAATACAAGAATTGAACTATATGTACTCTCCGATTTGTGAAAATTCCTACTTTCGTTTTGATGACTGAAATAAGCTACTTTCGGTTTAGAAACAGGGCACTATCAAAACTAACGGGAAAAAAATGCGATTTAGACGGTTTGAAACTTTCGAATTTATTGTTGTACCACAACGTGTCGGGTAGCCATAATATGCTTTGTGTAGCTTCTTGTGTTTCGATGTATAATGTATCTTGTATAGGTGTGTCCTTACAGGTAATTAGGTCTCCTTTGTATAATAGTTCAAATGAAACATACCACAGACTGGATCCATCTGCCAAATATGTTATATAGTTATATATGCTGTTTATACAATATATCAACATTACACAAATAAGTGAATCGAAAATAATTAGAACATATACACTACTCCCTCAAACATTTATACATAATTGGACGAACATCAAAAGTTCATAAACACTGATTTTTTAAAGAAAAACCTCGGCTTTGCATGTTTTGTCCAAGAATTAAGAAAGCATATGTTTGATATGACTTAATATAGTACAGTAAAACCTCAATAATGAGAATACCGTTGGAGTCCTTAAAATCTGGTCTACAAAGGTGGTCTTAATATTGACGTTGAATTTACAGTTTATACCGCTCCTGAGCATCAGAATGATGCTCGGGCTTATCAGCGGAACTAATCTGTGATAATAGTAATAACTGTAAACTGATCAAACTTGACCACATTCCTGCTGGGAGCTGCTTGCCACTAATTGGAGTTTTACAGCCTGTGCTGGACTGGAGATATATTTTCATATATTACATGTGTAATCAAACACACAATAATCCTCCCTTCCGTCCTTCCGTCCTTCCGTCATTCCGTCCTTCCGCCCTTCAGTCCTTCTTTCCTTCCGTCCTTCCGTCCTTCTGTCATTCCTTCTTTCCGTCCTTCCTTCTTCCTTCCTTCCGTCATTCCTTCCTTCCGTCCTCCCTTCCGTCTTTCAGTCCTTCCTTCCGTCCTTCTGTCATTCCTTCCGTCCTTCCTTCCGTCCTTCAGTCCTTCCTTCCTTCCGTCCTTCCGTCATTCCTTCCGTCCTTCCGTCCTTCTGTCCTTCCTTCCGTCCTCCCTTCTTCCATCCTTCCGTCATTCCTTCCTTCCGTCCTCCCTTCCGTCTTTCAGTCCTTCCTTCCGTCCTTCTGTCATTCCTTCCGTCCTTCCTTCCGTCCTTCAGTCCTTCCTTCCTTCCGTCCTTCTGTCATTCATTCATTCCGTCCTCCCTTCCGTCCTTCAGTCCTTCCTTCCTTCCGTCATTCCTTCCTTTCGTCCTCCCTTCCGTCCTTCAGTCCTTCCTTCCTTCCGAGTCATTCAGTCGGCCTTCCTTCCTTCCGTCCCTCCGTCCTTCAGTCCTTCCGTCATTCCGTCATTCCGTCCTTCAGTCCTTCAGTCTTTCCGTCCTTCAGTCCTTGCTTCCTTCAGTCATTCAGTCCTTCAAGTCTTTCAAGTCATTCAGTCATTCAGTCATTCAGTCATTCATTCAAGTATACATGTGTATAAATATTAATACTTGGATAGTAACATAAGTAGACAGCTTGAGTTATTTTAATGAATAGTTAAATTTAGTTAGAATCCCATGTATGAGATTACGATATTTGAAGTTCGTTTGCAGATCAAACAATACTAATGAAAGATTTAAATGTACTTCAATGTTTTTTCTTCCTTATTATTAAACAATGATTTTGGTAGTATTTTTATTTCGAAGATTTTTTTCAAAAATTGAAAAAAATATATAAACTGCATATTAAATAGTTATCATGTCTTAAAGATTCACTAAGATATGAGCAGAACATTCATTTCTCTATCATATGGAATGTGTAATCTGATCCCTATGTTCTGACCACAAGACTGACCAGTGCAGAGAGATTAATGGGCCCCTGCTGATAGAAATCTATTATATCAATTACAAGCACAATAAACACTAAGCTGTGAAGAGAGGCTTTGAAAACTGGGGAAAATCCAGAAAGTCGGTAAAAACTGTCGGACTGTAAAGAGCAAAACAGTGAAAATGGTCTTGAAAATTGTGTTCTTAATTTTGAACATGTCTTATTATTGAGGTGGTCTTTAAGTGAGGCTTTACTGTTTAGAATCAGATAATGTCTTCTCATTTATATTGATTTGACGACAATGTTGACGATTTTAGTTACATTTCTACTCGGTAATTTGAAAATAGTTCATATATTGAACGCAAAATTCTACAGCACCGTGATTTATTTAGAATACCTTGTATTCCATTCTCTATTTCGGCGCAACCGTACTAACACGGTTTTGATATTAGCATATCATTGTTGTGTAGACCAATCAAATCTTACATTATCCACCAAGGCCATTTCTCTTCTAACAAACAACGTTTGTAACCTTGACGCGGATTGGTTAACCATTCGATAAAGGGTACGTTACCACTGAATTTCGGTGAATTTACCAAAATCCATTTTGGAACTGGAGTGACCAGCAATCATAACATCTCGGCATTTTTCTATGTTGCACAACAAATCTTCACCCTTAAATTGCGCCGACCATCATTTTTCAAGATATTTCTTGCTTTATCATGTTTGTATTTATATACATTCCTACAAAGTTGCACAAAAGAGGAATATCTTAGGTAATTCCGCGCTGGCTACACCAATGCATGGCGGGAGATTGTTGGGGTCCAGTTACATACATGTATGTTTCTCTGGCAAATGCTAATTGAGAAATTAAGCTGGTCGGACGTTAAGATGGGCAATGATGATAAACATGTAGTTGATAGGGGTCATTGCAAAATGATGTCGTTAGCTACTTAATTTTGGTAGATCTTAATATCAATAGCATATCGTTTATCAAATCCAATTTGTCAGTGTTATGGGTAACACAATAACGTTAGGTCTAGAGTTATAAAACATTAACAATTCCTAGGTACAACCTTACTAATAAGACCACCGTCAGTTCTGTAGAAAGTCGGTCTTAGTTGTGGGTGGTCTAAAATGGAAGTAAAATAAATCAAAGCGCTGAAAGCACTAAAGTTGTTTGGTATTGAACACTGGTTTTGTATTCACAGAAATTACCAATCGTTATTTTGTCCGTTGTTGAACCATTGAATTGAATTGTGCAGTAAATATTACTACTAGCATTGAGTACGTTATGCATGTTTTGCTCAGATGTTGAACTATTTTTAACCGATTCACTTACCTGTTATTCTTGTGCCACTTCCGGAAAAAAGTAGTTTTCGTATTAAGGCGATGCGACTGTCGAAAATTGCCATACAACTGGTCCATGAAAGTACGATATAATGAATAAGACGGTCTTAATTTCGAGATGGTCTTTAACTAAGGTTATCTGTATTTGTCTTATTAAACGTTTTATTATTTTTCCATTTGCAGATAGCCGTGATCATATCACTCAGTTATGGCAAGGAGTGTCGTATGTGCAAGCCGGGCTATTATGCTTCCAGACAATGCACTAAATCACACGATACAGTTTGCAAACCGTGCTCAAAGGGAACATTTTCATCGGTTTCAAATGTGTTCCCGACGTGTTCGTTGTGTTCAAGATGTGATTTGGGGGAGTTTGTCGTGAAGGATTGTACAAAACACAGTGACAGCGTTTGTAAACTATGCTCAGAAGTGAAAAATATCAATTCTGTGCACGGACATTATGTAACGGAATGTTTACACATTCCAAATGACCAAGCGCCTCTTGATACGGATTTAGCCAGTACAAATGAATTAACGCAAAGAGAGGATAACGTTTATGAATCAAGTTCAGACCCAGATGATCTGCATGTAATAATTTACGATGAGGGTTCGGGAGAGTCCGTTCCAGAAGAAACCGAAAAGAATGAAACAGATGTAAGCGTGGTGGGACTTATACCCCCAGTGATCGAAGCACCAATAGAAAACGTCACGTTGGAAATTCTGCCGGAAGTGACGACATATGAAAAAGATGATAAAGGCACCACCACCACAACAACTTTGAAAACGATAATACTTGACGTTGACAAGGGAGTTCAAATCAGCCCAGCGCCAGGTAAGATTCGCATGTGAGATGTTATGTGCAGTGAGATAAATATTACAATTATTTCGGTCAATGTCAATACATTTGTACATGTATTCTTGGAAAAAGCTTGTTCCAAAAGTCTTTCTGTCGCCGATGTGCGTACTTTTCAATGTCAATCTAGACAAAAGTGATGGAAGTAGTAGACCATTGAAGACATAAAATAAAACTCTAAAGTTATAGATACCTAATGTGATTATCTGCATTGGCTATTCCTTCTGCTAACCTTTGCATTATCGAACCCTGTATTAATTCAGATCTATGGAACGCCAAATCTACATCAACTCAAATATTTGAAGACCTCTTCAAATGATTTGGAGAGAGCTATAATTAAATTGGTGCTATCATTAATTCAATTTGAGCTTTCTTCAATTGAATTGGAGAGTTCTCCAAATAGTTTCAAATATTTGGGTTTATTTAGATTTGGCGTTCCATACAGAAAGCATCATTTATTCTCACTGATTCAACTTCAACTGAATACTTCCATAATACTCGATGTTTATGCTTATATCTAATTACGAATGGACTGTTAGTAAAGTCAAATAATACTTCAAGATGAATGGTCTCTTTGATAAATACTGAAGTTCAGTTAGTTGGAAGATGCCTATGGTTTTCAGTTGACTTAATTGGTACTTGCGAAATTATGTAGAAACAAATAAGGTTTCTTTCACCGGCATTTTCACCCTATTTTTTCTCAGACAGGCCATGTTAGCTCAGAGGTTAGAGCGTTAGGTTGTCACCCGGAAGGTCCGTGTTCGATTCACCGACTGGGCAGGTCATGTGTCCTCCATCTCTCACTCGTATAGAGCAGTTGTCAGCTGCTTACGGAATGGTAAGTTAGTACTGGTTAATAATTAGTTCCAGGAAAACTAGCTAGGTCAACTGTCCGTCGTATGCAACTAATTGTGTTGAAAAACGGCGTCAAATTCGATTTAAACAAAAATATCTTCTTTCTTTTCAGACCAACCTGAAGATGTGGACGTTGACTTAGACACACAACACGCGCGAACTGGAGCAAGCAAGGTAAATAATACACGTATTGTTGTTTGATAAATGGTTATCGAGTCATCTTTTTCGTCAACCGTCGACAACCGTTGAGGCTCATCTCCCAATTACACCGATTGTGCCTTAAATAGAAGTCACGTGACGCTAAACATTTCAAAACGAGTCTTTACGTTATGCACACACGTTTGATATTAACTAAATGAATATTATGAATCCTTTATTGAACTTTATCGTAGATGTTTTTAGATTTGTCAATGAAAGCTTAGAGTACATTAAATTCCGAAGAAACTTGATGCTCAAAAGACAATGCAAATCGTTAGGAATCTTACGGTGGCCACATCTTCATCGTATTGAAAGTACCTATGTCATTTGTCAATGATTTAGAATACATTCTGTGTTCGTTTCTATGGTGACAGACATAAGTAATTATACCACAGAATGAAGCAATATTTTATGTCAATTATATAGAAAGACGACTCGCAATGCACCATTTATAATCTTTATTAGCAATTTCTTGTATTTCGATACTTTTATATATGTTTTGTCCGTAAAATCGACAGTAGAAGTACATGTATAGTCTGGACCCCATGCTGTTTGAATTAGACTGGATCCAAGGCATTTAGAAGTAGACTGGCTCTAAGGCTATTTGACGTAAACAGAATTCCAGGCTGTTCGCAGTAGACACAGACTGGCTCCCATTATGTTAGAAGAAGACTGAATTCCAGACTTTTTCCCAAGCTGTTAAGAAGTAATCTGTTTCCCAGGCTGTAAAAAAATAGAATTGTCGTCCAGGCTTTTGGAAGCCAAACTGTATTCCAGGCTTTTGGAAGCCAAACTGTATTCCAGACTTTTAGAAGTAGACTGTTCCCAAGCTGTATCCCAGACATTTAGAAGTACACTGGATCCCAGACTTTTCGAAAAAGAATGTATTTCAGACTTTTAGAAGAAGCCTGTATTTCAGACTTTTAAATGTAGACTGGAGTCCAAACTTTAAGTGGTAGACTGTATTCAAGACTTTAAGTAGGAGACTGGTTCCAAGGCGTTTAGAAGTAGGCAGGATTCATTAGATTTAGTCGTAGACTGAATCCCAAACTGTAAGAAGTAGACTGTATCCCATACTTTTAGAAATAGACTGTATCACAGGCTTTAAGAAGTAGACTGTACTCCAGGCTTTTAGTAGTAGGCTGGTTGCCAGGTTTTCAGAAGTAGATCGACTGGTTTTCAGGCTTTCAGAAGTAGACTGGATCCCAAGCTGGCAATAATCTATCAAATACATGACTAAGACTGGTCTATTGTTTTACATACAAAACATAATTTGAAAAATAATTATGATTTCTAGGCTGTGAAATAAAATTCGTGCAAAAACGCGTCTCACTCTGGTTCCGTTCTCTCGGCGATATTTCTGGAAAGTCTGATAAGGAATTTAACAAGGCAATTATTCATAATTCATTACGGCTTTATATTCAACGGGAGGGTCTTGAAAGTGTCATAATTTTCGCGAAGAAGCAGGTTTTATCGTTTATTATAGTTTATTACCTGTGGACAGCCTTGATTTCAATGATTAAACAAGGGTTTCGTTTGAAAGTACCTCACGCGCTACTGTTGATAATATGGTTTGTAAATAATATGCGGCTTTATCTAAAGTAGAATACTTTCTATGGCTGTGTTCACCTCACTGTATTGTATTCATTACTGGAGTTTGTCAATGAGTACAGTAACACCTCTATTATAAGACCATCCGTGGGACTCTAGAAAAGTGGTCTCCTTATCGAGATGGTCTCTTAATAATGAGGTTGAAAAGAGAGCAGAGCGGTGAAAATATACTTAATTTTGAGCTGGTCTTGTTATTGAGGTGATCTTTAAGTTATCTGATACTGTATATAGTGCTACCTCTCATGAGCGAATATACCAAGAGAAAAAACCCTCTTCAGCAGCAGTATCATACAGTCGGACCTCGTTTATTCAACAACCTTCTATCCGAATAATTGGTATCATCCGAAATTAAGATCAGGTCCCGATGTATCTTCTTGGGCACGTCGAATTGAAATGGGCTATTCGAAACTATGTACTATTCGAACTAAAATTTCGGACCAGATGAAATCGAATGAACGAGGTCCGACTGTATTTTCATGTAGTAATAATTCACTATCAGCTGGTCTCTCTACATCTACAGCTTCCCAACGACAACCAGAATGTGCATCTTCCAATGGGTTTATCTCTGGAGAGGTACTGTCGTTCCAAATATTTGAGCGATTTGGTCTGTCAAAAGTCGGTGTAATGTCAGATATATGGGAAACCACCATTGTTCCCTGAATAATCATTTAATTTCAACTTTGAAATGAAGTTTAAACTTTCGTATCAAGGTTGTTATATAATATGTAGCCTACCGTGATCTTGAAACGGCGTGTGAATATAACATGCTTACTTGTATTCCAGTGCGTATCTGCTTTATATTCACACAATAAGCCATGTAGATTATGCCTTATCTCTTGTGCTTAAAGTTCATATTGTAAAATCATTCGTTTTTGTGAGATTTAAACCTGAAAGTTTAAGTTTGATTTTCGAAATTATGTTGTTGTTGTTGTTGTCGTTGTTGTCGTTGTTGTTGTTGTTGTTGTAATTGGGACTTTAAGTCACATGAGCAGTCGGGTTCATTACATGAGATTTTAAACATGAAATTTAAAATTTGATTTGTGTTTGCGACATTCCGTTGTTGTCGTCATCGTCGTCGTCAGCTATTGTGGAAAACCACTGGCGACACCTGGATAGCTTCCTCACTTACAAAGTTTACGTCCCGAGTGGGATTCGAACCCGCGGTAGTGGGGAGCAAGTGATAATTGCATGGTGACTGTGAAAGTTGTGGTCAATATTTCAAACCAACAGTTTGTCATGATATAATTCATTTGCGTCACCATAAGTGTACATGATTGTATTTTCACATGAATTCTTCGTGAACAATACTCCATTAATTTTATCGAAAGAAAACTGATTGCGCCAGATTTGTCACGTGTCTCAGTTTCTCTCCAGTATAATAGACCACGTGGTATAATGTCGATTGTATTTAACGATGTACGAGTGATTTCAATTATACAAATCCAACTAAAGTGGTGCTTCAGTAGAACATAAAATCGCCAATGGCAACCCATTACAAGAAACAAGTTGCTTTCACTTTACGATATATGTATTTCAAAATGACTCAACACTTAGTAAGTAACTTGATAGAACGAAACATTTGTGGCTAAAATCAAAAGTATGAATCAAATGATATGAATATATTTATGCAAAAAAGATACCACGTATTTTTGACATATTGATATATATTTAAAGGTATTTACTTAACAATGCTTCTTAGATCTGCAACTTCAATATTTTTGGTTATTCGTAAGTGCTATACCTCTGGTTCATGTGGGGAATGCAGTGTCAGTTACTTGAGGAAGAGCAGGTTAGAATTGGTTGGTACCCCAGAAACACGTGGTAGATCGTATAGTACAGTACTATACATACATATACTACAGAAGGGATAAAGGGAGAGAACTTATGACCTTCTCATGTGGGTTAGATCAACTGACCGCTGTATTTATCATGATGTCATATTATGTGTAATGCCAGTGTTTCCCACTTCCGTGGGACTTTCGCAATGTATCAATAAAATCTTGAGAATCTTGTGAAACAAAATACTGTTGAAAGCGGCGTAAAACTTCATCCTTATACAATATAGCGTCACACGATCCCCACAAACAAACCTCTAAATATAAACAGCTCAGATAATCATGCTTGCATAATATTATACATTACCAGTGTGTGTCGCTAGTACATCATGAATAACAATTATACCAGTTTCTCCACAATTCTCAGACAACTGTATCGATTAACTATTCTCTCAAAATTTCTTCTTGTTTCTGGATATATCATGAGCGTTTAAAGATTGCTTCAGATGGAGCCAGTGGCAAGCATGATGTTCCAGTGTTGTCACTGAAAAGATCACGTGGTTAATTAATATATTGCAGGGTATTGTGCACATTTTTTGTTGAACAATTTTAAAATACGAATTTGAAACGTACATCTATGTAATGGTAATGATTGACTGTCGTGTAAATGGCCTTTAATTAGTACTTGTATAAGTAATTACCAATTTGGAGAGTAGATTGTCCTGCAAGTAAATATTGCTTACTGGCAAGTTTGCATTATCGTTGGAACCTTATAAAATAACTTTTTATCGTTTCTTTTAAAATTGGAATTATTTTCACCGTAGAATCGCTGAGATTTTTTGACACATTGAACATTATTAACAATGAACAATGCTTCTCCTGTTTGCCTTGGCACTTGTACTTGTGTGATGTGTGATCACGATGCAAGCTAAGTGAAGTTCTATTTATATATCTGCATATATAATTGTATACTATAAAAGGGACAAAAGGAGAGAACTCTAGAAGCGATAAAGGTAGAGAACTCGTGACAATCTCTTGGGATATTGACCGATACATGTATATACTATAGAAGGGATAAAGGGAGATAGTATATAGTACCATGCATACATAAAATACTTTAGTACTATATAAACATGTACTACATAAGGAACAAATGGAGATAACTCTAGAAGGGTTAAAGGGAGAGAACTCGTAACATCCTCCTGTGGTCCAGATTATTTTGACACAATGTTGAGAATGTTTTCAAATGAGGGTTAGCTCTTTGAACCAGTATATTTATGTCTTCGTTATCTCTTTCCAGGGTGAGGAACGCCACGAAAGTGGTACCAGTATCGGTGTTGTCGTCACTGTCGGTCTTGTGGCGGCACTTGTGTTCTTTATACTTGGATTTGTTGCAAGTAAATTTTGGAACAGTCGCAGAGAGAGAACATTCAATGTGTTAGAGGTAAGGTCAAGGTCAATAACAAAACAAGTAAAATAGTTGCTTGGAAACGGTGTAAATGCAATGTTAACTGACATTAAATGCACACGTGTAAATGCAATAACACGGACGATTCATTTTGTATCGTTTCTTTATGGTATGGATTTTCGACGCAGCCGTCTTATATGGCTTTGCTATTTGCATATCAGTCTTGTGAAAACCAATCAAATCGTACGTTAACAACTAAACCAACTTCTCTTCAACCGAACAACGATTGTAACCTTCACGCGGATTGGTTAACATTTTGATAAGGGTACGTTAACTTACCGAAATGCAATGCATTTCGGTGAAATTACCAAAGGAGATGGAGTGACCAGCAATCGTAATATCTCAGCATGTTTTATGTTGCACAACAAATCTTAAAATTCAAATTGCGCCGACGATCTTTGTTCAAGATATGTTTTGTTTATTCTGCAATCGTTATACATACAGGCTGAACGATTTAATGGTAAGTCCCCGGTGGAGTGTAGTGGCATAGAGTACAAAGATGGAGAAAGGCCTGCAAACAAAACCAGTATTTATGATGAAATACCGGCGGGCAAGAAGCTAAATGGCACAAACGATACCAGAGACCCAGAGAAAGGGGCAGATCCTGTATATTCCAAACCAATCAAGCGTGAAACCGCTAAAAAAACAGCAATAGCGCCACCTGTGGTCCCGAATAGGGGTAAGAATCTCAAATATTTTCTTATTCACTATAGGGTCACTACATATGCTTCTTCAGTTTTCTCATCTGTCGATTTACATAATATCGCCATTATGCAAAATGCCTTAATACATATTAATTAGTATTCTGTATTGAAAGTAATTTGAATGAAGAAGTATTGAATGGATGACCTAGATACACATACTTATATAGCTTTTAGTAGATGTTAGTATGTGTGTTGCTTTTTTTGCATAGATGTGGTTTTGGTCCAACAGATCAGTTTAATATAGTATATAAGCTTTCATTAACAACTATAAATTTGCTATTCATTGAAAATTGGCTAATATGTGTGAAGTTGTCTTCGTTCGGTTTGATGTTTACCATTTTATTCAAACTTTGAAATGCAGGTCTCGTGGTCTACACTGTATTTTATTACGAATCCTAAATGACTGTCGCATGTCTATCAACATCACTCTATGTACCGTATTTGTTGACATTGTCTTAGCATCGGGAAAAAGTCTTTTAACGAATTGTTTAAATATTAATCATGATAGTTAAAGATGATGCAATGTATGGGCCTTACATGATCGAAGTTAATCCTAAGATGTAGAGTAAACCGACTATACTTTTAGTAGTTTAATCTGTTGTTTGAGTCTGTTCAGGACCTGATAATGACCAGCATAGTAAATAAGTCTCACAGTGAATGTTGACCCCGAAGGCGCTATATATTTATCATCTACGTGAGATTAACATAAACATTCAACAGTATTCTTTTCACTTTTCAACATTCTGGGATTATCTGTTAACACTTATCATTTATCGTTCTACATTTAATAAGTGGCGTATATCTAGTACACACTTTACAATTAGCTGTCATATATTAATTCAACAGAGTGCATTTTATCTCTATAAGCTTGCAAGCAGTGCAATCTGCATGCTTAAATACGTCATGTATCTTTATCTTTATTCGAAAACCAGTACTTCCGGTTGTACCCGAAACCGGATGACCGCCTTCTATACAAGTTACAAACTCTGATAAGCAATCGTCCCTGGCAAAAGGCACGATATATGATAGTATACATGTATGACTGCTTACTGTTCTCTTTCTGTTCTTTGTTCCATGTATATGTGTGTACATGTTCAAAGTCTGGTAAAACTAGATTCTACTTACTTAGATTATTCGATGTATAATTTGTAGACGATAACGGAGAGTGGGCGGGTCTCGTTATTACTCGTAGTTCCTCGTCCGGATCTTTGATATTACGTAAGTAGTGACGTAGTGCTTGCATCATTGAAGTGTCGTCTGCAATTGTCTGCACCTTCATTATTACATCATTACGATATACTCGGTCATTATCCAAGCAATAAGATTGTGTATGTATCCGCAAAGGATAGAAATGACCGGAATGACCGGATATGTATTTTTCTGTGTTATGACGTAATTATTATTCATTTTAATTACTGTTTATCCTTACAGAAGACGTTTAGTGTTATAACAATCGTGAATGCAATATTGTAGATCATAAGCTGTTAGTAGCGTCCAGAACTTCTTTCTGGAACAGTTTCAACTTTTTCGTTTTAAATTTAAAGTTCGTCTGCATCTTCATTATTCATACTGCTTCAGTATGCCACTAAGTTCACATGAACAAAACCGAGATATTCCGATTAAATTGTTGCTTTAGAAACAAATTGATAAAAAGAAAGATATTTATAAAATCGTTTGGTTTTTGGAATTGTTTTGGAAATGGGATTGTATGTGCATGGTTATTCAATTTGCTAACAGAAACTAACATTTCAATAGTCAAGCAGCTTCGAATTTTAGTTTTATACCTCATCCGATTTAGCATTTCGGACTTCCTCGGTTATTACTGTGTATTGAAACCACATATTAACCAAGGTATTCCAAATGCTGTTATAATATTTTGGTTTTATTTTCTTCTAAATTTCCTTTATATATAGAATTATATAGCTCTACATCATATTTGAATTTCGCGCCATTTTCATTTCATCAACTCATAAGCTATGTGTAACTTTCTTTACAAATATGAAATTCGCTTATTATCACGTTTAGTTAGTAAGCCTTTCTTATATGAATAGTTTAATGAATAGCTCATTATTTTGTTTGTGTACGTTCTATAGACATTGTTTTACTCATATAACCGAGTATACATTTTGTGTCACTGAATAATTATTCTGAATAAGTATTCCATTGTCTTATCGCTGTATCCCAGACATCAACATACTGATGATAATATCAAAGACAGCCCGAATGATCATGACGTCATACATTATTCATGTACAGTCGGACCGCGTTCATTCGAGTTCATCGGATTCGATTTCTTTCCGAATAATACTTAGTTTCGAATAGCCCCTTTCAATTTGACATGCTTAAGAAGATACATCGGGACCTGATATTTTTTTCGGATAATACCCAGTATTCGGATAGAAGGTTGTCGAATAAACGTGGTCCGACTGTATATATATACTCCAGACAGAGTCGTTTATCAATGTTTACTTCAGATAAAGGATTAGTACCCAAGATATAAGGTACATAGCTACATTGCGTAAGAGAATAGAGATTTGTTCAAATAAAAAATGCAACGTCAGAAAAATGTATTTTTAGTGATGATTTATGTTTCATCGAATAAATCCCATTTGTTCTCAGTAGGTTATGCTTATCAGCGGTATATATATATATACTTGTTTCTATGCCTTGAGTTGACTACAGGTACATTCCATGCTGCGTAGAGACGCTACGTTATATTGCCATTCGGGGTTTGTGATAGGGTGTGAATTATAAGGTTAATGCCATGGAATCTAGTCATTTTGGGGCCTTGGAAAAAATCTGGCAATTGATTACGATCCAAGAGTTTATTTCTGATTACATTGGTCCTCATATGAACTTCCTGCTTAAGTTTACTTGTTATCATCAATCTATCGCTTCATTTATTACTAATTACATGTCTTTACAATATATAACACAGCGAATGCTTGGTTGTCGAGTTACCATGGATATAAGACTTTGACTAATGACTGACGTACGGACTAGAAATTCAAAGAGAAAGTATACGTATTAACAGTTCGTAGAATTACTAGCAAAATCGGGATTTTTTGTGAAGAAAGATTCTAAGTCTGATATCAATCCGATTTCAGAAACAGTATTTGCAACACGTCTCTCTACATTTTTACATTTACGTCATTTACAAGTATTAAACAGTATTTATTCATCAGTTCGCATAATTAAAAACTTAAATTGTACAAACAAATGTTATATAACCTATGCATTAGAAAACAAGCTCATATAGATTATATAAATTCATATTCGTAATCAGTGTAAGTCTAATGTACTAGTCTGATATCGAATGGTTGATCATATTTTAATTAAATAGATTGGTTACTGGGGTCTGGTTGATTTCCTTTTTTGCCTCCTTTATAATATTAAAGAATGTCCAACAAGTTACAGTTAACCTCAGTAATAAGACCAGCCTTAGGACGCTTGAAAACGAAGGTGGTCTTAATATTGATGTGGTCTTTAATTGAGGTGAAGGCTATTTAACCGTTCGGTTAGTCCAGTAGGTAGCACAGGAGATTGTCACAAGTTCTTTCCCTCTATTTCTTATCTAGAGTTCTATTCCTTTGCCAGTGCTATATATGTATATAATACTACACTATTCATGTATATACATACATAGAAGGGGCAAAGGGAGAGAACTCTACGTGAGACATAAAGGGAAATAACTCGTGACAATCTCCAGTGGTAGGTAGAGAGCTCGACTAGAGGTAGTAGATTTGAATTCCGGGTGAGATGTTTGTCCTCTGTGACAATTTGACTGACGATTATGCTTGTCCTACATCTCTGATTCCTGCGGAGAAGTTGTCAGTTGCTTACGGATAAACATGTTAAGGACTGGTTGGTAACCCAGGAACACTGGTTGGTAATCCAGGAACACTGGTTGGTAACCCAGGAACACTGGTTGGTAACCCAGGAACACTGGTTGGTAACCCAGGAACACTGGTTGGTAACCCAGGAACACTGGTTGGTAACCCAGGAACACTGGTTGGTAACCCAGGAACACTGGTTGGTAACCCAGGAACACTGGTTGGTAACCCAGGAACACTGGTTGGTAACCCAGGAACACTGGTTGGTAACCCAGGAACACTGGTTGGTAACCCAGGAACACTGGTTGGTAACCCAGGAACACTGGTTGGTAACCCAGGAACACTGGTTGGTAACCCAGGAACACTGGTTAGGTCAACTGATCACAGTGCTTAAATGAAATACTGTTAAAAACCCGCGTAAAACTCCGTCCAACCTAAGAAACAGATTACATATTTATACGTATATATACAGAGAAAAGACATTATTGTTCAAAACATTAACAGCTGAAGTTTTATTGTGTGTGCATGTTCTATTTATCATGATAAATGTCAAATCTAATGTTTGATCTACGTACAAACTGCATCAACGATGTAATTAACGAATGAACGAATATGTTAAGTTTGGCTAAATAAAATTAAACGACCGAATGCGCATTCATGATTCAATTGTGTTCACATATATTTAGTGATTTAGTGTTTATATACCTAACGCCATTAAAAACGCAACCAAAATTATCCAGATAAGGAAAGTGACGATACGAAGAAAAATATGCTTTATTTCACAAATATGATTTCCTAAACTTGATCAATAATGAAATTAAGAAGAAATAGACTTTAGTTTAATAACATCTTGATCAAGAATTAACTCATAACTAACAGTCAAGTGCTACACAGCTTTGATGAAAATGTTTCAAATAGTTGCGTTTTAATGGCGTTAAGTATTTTTGCGTGAGATATTCATCGCAAAATGTTTGATATGAGAAAGGTTGTGCTGCAGAAACTTGGGTTACTTGTATTGTGGGCTGGTGATAGAGGTGTGTTTTGACACGTAAATTTATTAATTCTACAGCTATATATTTGAAAACAATTATTAACAAATGATTGGCTTCTTGATCCGAAGGTCTGATAGGTTAGAATCCCGTATTGGGCGTGGTTGTACCGCCTTCAATAAGTCGTGGCTATTGTTTAGTAATCAAGGAAGCAGTCATTGGGTGTGATTTATGTAAACACTTGTAACACAATCGATGTAATGTAAACAGCTGTAAACTGAACATAATAATACCCACCCATTTCCAAGTGCTTTTATTTACACTGCAAGAAGGAGCATAAAATCGCCTCAAGTGCATTTGTTTCATTTATCCGACTGCATACGTATATATTCAGCGAATAGATATCAACTTACAAGGGGCTCAAGTGGCCCTCAAGCAAATTTGCTTTAAAGCAATGTACCATTAAACATAACATACATTTGTGCGAATTTCTGTATTTGTGGACCTCATTCACGTATGTTTGGGTATCAAAATGGTTGGATAGTATTGCATCAGTCGGTCACGTGTTCATCTGATTTGCATAATCGCATATGATTGGCTGATGAAATTTACCACGACAAAACAGTTCTCAGATAAAAGTACAATATTCAATTTATGGCGCAGTGGTCGAGGGGTAGAGCGTTTGATTCCTGATACGAAGGTCATGAGTTCGAGGCACTTTATGTATCCATAAATTAGGTGCGACTACTGGTTGGTAGCCAGGAAGCTGTCATCGAGAGTGATTAGTAAAAGTTGTCGGAACTTGTTTCACGATCGATGTACAATAAAAAAGTTTAAACTTAAATATTCAGTTTAAAGTTGATCACTAGTTTGGTGTAAGATTTGGACAGGTAATGGCTGTACTAGAACACTGAGCATTCCTTTACAATGTGCTACATTTCTGTCACGTGCACTCACGTTCCTTATTTCTATTCTAAGAGTTTTCTTGGTTATACATTTGTTAACAGATGCATAAGGACGAGATACACCCAGCTGTTTCTAATATATACTATCCATACACGCCAACACGCCACTGTTATTTTGATGTATATAGGTGTATTAAAACTACATGAGCTGCGCCATGGCAACCTGTATTATTGACGTCTGTGATGACGTCCAGTATTTCCGAATCATAGTTATGACGTCACAAACTAATAAGCGCTTTGTCCAAAGATGTTTTTCCATTTGAAAAGCAGATTTTTTGGGTCACTAATACATGTTTTGTCGCGGTGCAAGGTACATGTACTATATAATATATCTCAACAAAAACGAAACACAACGCATGCTATTCCACCAATAATTATATTCCAGATTCAGATACTTATTAATAGAAAATGCAAGGAGAAATTGTAACACAGAAATTAAATATGGCACAAGCAATCTAATATACAGTAAAACCGCGATAATAAAACCACCATTGGGACCCTTCAGACTGGTATTTATATTGAGGTGGTCTTAATATTGAGGTTGAATAAAGAGCAAAATAGTGAAAATGAACTTGAACATTGTGTTCTTAAGTTTGAGGTGGTCTTATTATTGAGGTGGTCTTTCAGTGAGGTTTTACTGTATTTAAATGGAATGCTTATTCGGGTCATATTTTTATCCTTAATCTTCGTTATCCAAATGTGTTTTATATCAAAATGGCTCGTTTTTATTTCTGTTGAGTATGATTTCTAATAATTTGAACTGTTCGCGTTAGCATTCTGATGGTATTGACAAAAATAGCTTTTCATGATTACAATGAAATTAAATGTCAACCATCGAGGCCGTGCCCAACACTTCAATGGTAGAATAAGTCAAAATATGACAAACGTATTACGAAAACAAAGTCGTGGGACAGCTAATCTGATTGGTATAATTTTTATATACATCATTTTCTGTCTATCAACGAATATTCCAAGTGTATACCTGGGTCTACGCTCTCACACAGCGCTTTGATTCCACTACCGTTACATTCACATATGAATATGAAGGTATCGGAATAAGCGCCCGATGCTAAAGGAGAGTAACCTGGGTCATACAAATGTAAGTTTTCATGTTAATATTACCAAAAAATCGTTTTAATAATGCAAATGAAGAATTAAACTCTAGATAAACAGTTTCATAAATTGTGGCAAATATTTAATTCTCTTCTTTTATTTCCACTCTTGCAGGCGACCCATCACCCAGACCAGCCAGTGAAATTCGTTTCATTGACGAAGAACAAGACGAAACCGATCGTCTGCTATCTTCCGGAACCGGAAGTGACGTCACAAACGATTCGAAGGCGTCGTCGACTGCTAGCGGAAATTCGGAAACTAAATCTGATAACGGTTCGTCTGATGAGAAAACACCAATGCTTTCAAAAGGAAACGATACACAAAACAGTTGAAGAACAACATGACGTCATTGTAACAATTCACTTTTTCATTACTATAAATATTACGTATTTTTACATTCGGAACTACTCGGTGAATACTGTGTCACATGCCTGGGTCTGTTTATTAATAGATTTAAATGTCTATATTTCTCCTAAATAGTACGCGATTTCAGCAAGAGAAATAACTACCTGGACTTAAGAACGGAAAAGCCAGGGTCATATTGCTCAGTCATGTAAACAAATGAGCGAATTCATAAGAAAATTGTTATGGCAAGCGTTTTAAATATTTAAAATTACGTGTTACTTTATTTACTTTACTTGTTACGTAATAACACAAAGAACTTTGTCCGGAAACCAGTTTTGTTCCACCCTAGCTAGCATGCTTCCTGTAGGTTCTAAGACAACCGTTTTGCTGATAAAAATTCGCCGTTTAAGTGTTGCAAAATACGCGGTATCGTTCCAAATTATATATATTTGAAAATACCCGAAAGTGTCAGACCGTTGTTAGTTTGCATCATGTCGCCACCATTGTTTATATATCTCGGTCAGATTAACTCAAATGGCTAGCCTAGCACGTAATTTGGTGGCCAAAACCAATCATACACAATGTGTGGCCCTACAAAAGTTACGGAAGTCGGGGATAGAATTCAACCGGGGTCCGGTTGGTCAGCATTAAGATTTTTCAGGAAGTTCAACTTACGAGGGTTTCACCTAATATGTACATACAACCGAACGACCCATTGAGGCACATGTTATACATGTATATATATCCAATGCGTGTAACTAAGTACTTGCCTAGGAGTTTCCGAATGCCATTTTCAATGTTATCATGGTGCTTTTTGCAGTATTACAACATGGAGGCGATCCCTTAATCACGTGGTGCTTTACTTCTTAACGACGCAATTTATACTCCTGTCGTTGTCATCTCGATACAAAAGCCGATATTTGATTAAAATGCATTGACATATTGGTCGCATTGTGGTTTTGTTTAAATTCCGTTTTTGGAAATAACATTTCGCCTCGACCTAACAGTTCACTGATAAACACAGGTATCGTTTAATGTAATAATTTAATGCTGATAAACCTTATCTCGTAAACACCTATTACACTATCGGTGTGTATACGTGTATTTACCTTTTAATCTCTTAAATTTAATGCGAACGTAACAAGAGACCGTCGCTAATATTGCGTATGAATATTATCTAAAATGTAGTGAGATAAAATTTTAGCGCTCGGCAACTTTCTTGATAAGCTTTTGTTAAGTGTCGTTGTTCTGTAATGTTTTTTTGCATTTTTTTTCAAAATTTACAAAAAAACTGCATTACTATACAGTCAAACTCTAAATGAGTTGGTCCCTCATTAAAATGAGTTGGTCCCTCATAAAAATGAGTTGGTCCCTCATAAATTGTATCTTTGTGAGTGTACGATCGTGGGTTTGAAGACTCTTTATAAATTATTCCATCAAGAACGACTTGCAACTTGCAGCAATGTCAACGCTTTTTTAGCATATCTGCCTCACAGAACTAATCAATATCATTTCTATAATGCGATTTTCTGCTACGTCTTTTATTCAAAGTGAGATATTAGAAATAAAAATAATGTGACATATGTCGATGTTAAAAATGAATAACATGACTGTCGTCTTTGTATCATCATAATGACCTTATGGGTAATTTAATTATGTATCACAAACCAAAGAAATACTACACAGACATCGAAATGCTGACTTGTTTACTGTATTCGACTTGTTATATAGTAATGCTGAAGTTATCTATTCGCTTGAGGAAGTTTCTCATTGTAATTGTATTCTGTAAAAGTGTAATAGATCATTCGGATATCCTCTGTCGATTCCGTCTATAATATAATGTATTGTCAGAAGTGATCCGAATGGTTGCACTCTGTGACCACGCCTAGCTTGATTATTCTATTATAAAATCATAGGAAAGTTAAATGTATGTAATATAGTCATTTGTTAATTATTTGATATGTGATAAAAGCTAAATTCTGTTTAACAGCACAAAGTGATCAAAAGTAGCACAAATAGACACATTGTGGTGTAAAGCAGAATACTTTCTGTGCATACATGAGTTGTTCCTACAGTGTGAATTACCCGATACGTTCAATGCATATATAAACATACTAGTCATCCTTTCTTTCATTTTTGAATTGTGATCATTTTGGTGTAAAACAAAACTTTAGATGTATATAGATAGTGCCTATCAATTATTTTTCTCTGTATATAAACATAACATTATTGTTTAGCTCATGAATTCGTTTTGATGTATGATACATGTGGAAGTTATTCATTCTCTTTTCTCATTTAAAACATGTGTGTACATAAGTTAAATGTGTGACGTCACAGTAGTAGCAGTAACAGCAGTTGCGTAATACTGTTTTAACTGCTGTAAGTTCTGACTGTAATACTGCTGCATCTATAAATAATTCCCACATTAACAATATTTACCTCCCTTGTTCTGAATAGTCAGCCATATTGATAGGAAAATTTCCTGGAAGTTTATAGGGAATATATAATGTAAACGCTGATAAAATAATCAGATATATAAAAATAACTTATGCATTATGCTCATGTGGGCAGTTGGCTCAGAAAACGTGGTTGTCACATGCAAGTTCTCTTGGTATTTTCTCAATTGTCACATATTCGGAAATTACTCCTATAACACTTTTGCCTTTCAAAATGGCTGATGATAAAGAACAAGGGAGGTAGATATTGTAGATGTGGGAACTATCTAGTTTACAGCTAACACCCTGTAGGCACGGTATCGAGCAATCATTGTCACTCCGTATGATAATCGGATTTGTGTTAGCTTTGTCTATAATTTCCTTAAACGTTTGAAAAATCTAACAATGTTAACACTTACTTTCTCCCATACTGCCATGTTGCATCATTTTCTGTATCCGGGTTTTTACAAATGCCGCGGATTACAAACCACTATGGTGTATATGTTAACTGCTGATAGAAGGAGCAGGGATGGTCAGCTCTTGCTGCTGACAGCAGTAGGCGTTTTACTGCTAGTTTCACGGTTACTACTGCTGCTACTGATGACTTCACAACCATACATTATTGCTGTTGTATAACTGTACAGACGTATATTAATGCAAGTGCTACGATACGTGTGTTGCTTTAGTTATTCTCAGTTGATTATGAATACACTAAGCTTGAAATAATGTTACCAAAGTTTACATAAATTTGTCAGTTGTTTCATGAACCTTTACTCAAGATTTATTCAACCTTGTATGTTTTCGGTTTGTTATATTTACCTAATCTCGTCATTCAGGGTGGATTTCTATTGTATTGCACCATAGAATTTATTTCGTATTAAAATGAAATATATACAGCATCAAAGTCTAAATTATTTCTCTCACGGTACGTAGGGAAATGTTGACATCATTTCAAGTCTCCTAAATTTATGTTCTAGATATATAAATATGGACTTCACCATCGCGAATATTTCGCTGCAAACCTTGGCTTGAATTTATTACCAAGTGTGTTAATGTTCTTATGTAAATCATTTACTGCAATGAAATTATATGTGCTTAAATTTTAGTGCTAAATTATTTCACCATAATAATAAGTGAGCGCCGCTGAACAATTTCCAACCTCTTCTTTAATTGACGTCATTTCCAGAAAACGTCACATATGACGTCACCATGTACTGACAGTAAGCAATATTTGCCCCATATGGAGTAAATATTGTTTCCTGCTTGCAAATAGTGTGATCACATGTTGCATTTTCTTGAAATGACGTCAATTACAGAGGAGGTTGTAAATCCAATAGTAACGCTCAAATGTATTTCCACCTGCTTACTTCTCATTGTTTGCACTTATTGTTTTTTTTGTGTTAATGATTTGCAGTTTCGTTGATAAAAATTTCAGCTTTTTCTGTGAGTATTTATATTTCGTTATATTATTGTTTTTGTCTCATCATATTATAAGTCATGTTTAAAAGGAAAACATTTTTATTCAGATACAGATGTTCGTTTGTTTCATTGTAATTGTATTGTCATATATTTATGATACAAGGGCGATAACTCATAGTCAATGTCTCAACTAAGCTAACTCATAATCTGAATTATCCAATATGTAAAACTCCTTTTAAGTCAATTGCTGAACAAACTATTTATGCAACGATATCGTAAAGCATCGTAGTTGTGCTCGGAGGTTTCCGGTAATGGTTGGAAGTTTCCGGTAATTTCCGGGAGTTGGTTCGTAAATGCACAGAAGCATTGATTGTACTTATTAATGAGTAATCTATTTGTATGTATTTACATAATTACACACGATTGCCGCATGAATGATTTCGTTAACCAATTTTCCGCGTTTGATCTTTGATTGATGTAATAAATAATGATGTTAATTAGACTAATTATGAATTTGGTTCATATCGACACGCACTGGAAAGTTAACCACAATGTCTTACTTATAAATTGACTCGATTTAATTGTTTATAAAATTTTAACATCTCGGTCAAACTTGACAGTATAGTCGATGAAGTGAAATATAAATTTAGGCCTGAATAAATGCGTAGAATGGTACATGTATCTGTTTTACTTTTGAAAGGATAAGTGCTTAAAGTATGACCCGTCATATTAACTAAAACGCATGATAATAATGATTAGAATTAAAGTATTGTCGTCTGCTAGATATATGTCATTATGTGTCAAGGCCGTGCATAACTCTCCGAATTGAAAACGCTAAACGATAACCTCGCCACGAAAAAACCGGGTAAATGTTCTTGTCTTTACTAAGTTGTCGTTCGTTGGTCTGCCATTTACATTACCAATCTCCTACGCAGTGATCTCCCCTTACTGTTATCGGGGATATATTTATTGCTGTACTGCCAGGGGAGATAACCGCTGCGTTGAGTTTGTTACATTACATTACATGGCAACTTGCGACGGTGTATTGTGGGTAAAATATGCTTAAAAACAGTATTCATAGTTCATATAGATCTATTACTCCATTTTTAAATGGGAATTTGATGACAGCATTATTATATAAACTAGTGTTTCTTTTTACAGATTTACTGTAATCCGGTAAGTGTGAGTCATTGTTGTTTAATGAGTTTGCACTCTATTTCATTTCAGTTATATCTCTGGATCATGATGGATGTCTCTAGTTTAAATTTGCTTTAATCATGATTTGAATATCGTATGTCATTTTGATTGTTTTACTTTATACATATTGAAGTATAAACTTGAAATGTTTGTGTTTAATTCCGTAAACTATTATTTATGATGAATGTTTGAGATTTTATTATGATAGATAGTTTGGTGTGATCGTTTTTGTATTCGAGTGTACAACGTTATTATGTTAGTAACCCATGACATCATTATTATAACTTTTCATGACATCATTTTATAAGCAGTATGATGATATCATTATCATGGTCAGTGACGTCATTTTTTATAGTGTACTTCATGCAGTTATGACGTCATTATAGCTTTCTATGATTTCATTAAAAATCATAATGTACAAGCAGTCATGACTTCGGATATATGTTTCATGACAGTCTAGATTCTACGACATTATGAAAATGATGACGTCATAATCATCATCGTTCAGGACGTCGGTCTTATAAATACTCGTGACGCTTATCTCCAAATGTTCACGAAGTAAACTACATTGTCACGAACATATTCTTCTTATAGCATTATGTCATTGTCTTGTTTGACGTCATTTGTTACCATGACTCATTATTTTTACGAAATTCGTAATAGGAACTGAAGATTCATTGTGTTCAGCCATTTTAGTAGGCATTATGTAGTTTGGTGAAAATCATGACAATATTGCTTGTTTTGTAAATAATAAAAGATAACTTATTCAGACAAATATGTGTTTACTGTTGTCTTAGGTGAATGGTATGCCACCCGTCTGGATAGCTCAGTCAATAGAGCACTCGACTGCCTATCGTGAAAGCGCCGGGATGAGGCGAAGTCCTTTGGTCCACGTTACAATTTGGCCGAAGACAATACGTCCAAATTTGTCATCCACCTCTAATTCATTGGGTCAGAACTTTACTTGAAGAATAACATGTTGACAGTAACACAGGAATTCTGGTAAAGTCCAACTGACCGCTGTTACAAAACGGCATCAAATCTTAACATAACGTATAGGTCTCGCGTATATAGTACAATAATGGAAAAACTAATCTGATGCATGTATATGGTAATCCGCAATAAACCAACATCACACACAATTAACAGATAATTGAAAAAATCTCGAATGCTGGCAACATTTTTCGTACAGCAAAGACTTGAAACAAAACCATTAAAAGACATTGGAACCTATATGGAGATACTTTGCCCGATCAAAACATAAAAAAATAACTCTGTAAAAACACTCATAAATACACATTTGTTTCATACTTTTAAGAATTGTTTTAGTGTTAAATACAAGCAGTCAAAAATAGTTTGGCTAAATTAAGAAAAAAGTGTAAAACAAGATATATTTTTTACCACTGTATCTAGTTTGAAGCAAAGAATCGTCACAGCTATATTACAACCACCCTTGGGACCCTTGAAAGACGGTCTTCTTACTGAGGTGGTTTGAATAAAGAGCAAAACAGTGAAAATGGACTTAAAAATTGCGCCCTTATTATTGAGGTGGTCTTTGGGTGAGGTTTTACAGTATTTTACTTTTTACATATCCCTCTAAATAAGTCCTTTGGTCATTTAATGAAATATTTACGTGTTTAAGTAAATAAATAATAATAATAAAGACTTTATTTACAGAGACAACGCAGTTAGGCAATTGCCCAATCTTCCCAGCGAGCCTCTTAAAATGGAAAATGAAATAAATGAAAAATGAAAATCGGATATTAAAGTTGCGGGACGTTTTAATAATGTGTGTTGGTAATACAAAATAAAACACGTCTATTAGTCTTAGACAGATATTTGGTTAGAACAACACGACAAGAATGTAGTCCGAATCTGCAAACGGATGAATGTAGCGTACGCATTGTGTTATTTGTCGCACGCCTTCAAGTTACGTAGCAATTTCATTAAGGAAAGTTTTATTGTTTGTTGCTAAGATACCAAACATCTATCTCTGATATTCGTAACACAACCAACAAAGACGATGATATTACAAACAGCAACCTGTAAACACGCACGTTCAACCTACACCACTTGAATGTACCCTTCTTCTAAAGTATCATTCACACATACTGAGTCGTACCTTGCTTATTCGACAACCTTCTATCCGAATATGTGTTAATTAACCGAAATACAGATCAGGTTCAGATGTATCTTCTTAGGCATGTCGAATTGAAATGGACTATTCGAAACCATGTCTTATTCGAAATAAAATTTCGGACCCGATTAATTCGAATAACGAGGTCCTACTGTACTTCATATTGCAGTTTAAATTCATATTTCGATATCATAATTTCTTTTAAATGTGTCTATATTTGTTTGGATATTGCAGTTTTGCTCAGGTTGAGGATTTATCACAAACCTAGTCTATCTACATGAAAACAAACAGGCAGATTAAAGTCGAGCTATTCTTTCAGTGTATTTTGAAGTCTGTCTATACATTTGAACAAATATGTCAGACACAGATTTTATCAAGAACGTCAAAATGCCAATAACTGGTGGGTATATTTTGCTGTAAACTGTTTTCCGTGCAAAACAAAAGCAACTTATTCTGTAGCAAAAATGAATTACAACAGTGTTGCGCTAAACTCTCCAGTTGCGAAGACGTGAAAAAATGGATAGACGTTCTAGCCTTTTTGCAAGCTAAGAGAATTGGGCGCAAACAGAATGGGCAAATATTTGTATAAACTTTCTTTTTCATCTTTATCAGGTGATAAAATATCCAGAACATGGCTGTTTGTACATTGAGATTATGTTGAGTGCATGTTGCACTGGTAATGAAGGTATTTTGGTAAAACTGTCGGATGTGGATTAAGTAATGTAGTTTATGTAATTAACCGCTACATTACAATTCAGCAAATTGAAAGTCAAAAACACGTTGAAGGGCAAATCGGTAAACAGTTGATGAAGTGTGTTTAATACTGAGACATATTTGTTTTAAAGAGACTGTTAAACAAACATGTAAAAGAAGACAACTATGAATTTGGTGTTAATTATTCAGTAATAGTAAAAATTCGAGATATGAATTGCAAAACAAATTTATCTGCTGCATTTCAATATGAAGATAGAACAGTTTTGCGTTCATGAATCAAAATACTAACAAAAAATATTAATACAAATTTAGATCAACCCAATATAGACTACATCTATATACAATATTAAATCTGTGTTGCCTGGATGTTACCTGAAGGCTGAGGGGTGGGGTTGTGGGCAAATTCGCCCGAATATATCCGTTTTTGGACACTGTAATTTAAGTAGCATGCTAATGACAAAGAAAATGCCATATTAACACTGAAATATGGCATGAAAACTCACCATTTGTCTCCTAAATTTTCAAAAAACCCACCTGCGGTGAGGGACCCCCTCCCACACCGACCCCCATTTGCGGCCTTGTTGCTCGTTTCGCACTTACGATGCTCACACTTGGCGTACACTTCAAAACCGTCTAGGTACGCCCCTGTATGTGGTTATGATTTCTATTTCGGTTTTAGAGAATTGCTCTGACAGCTCTATCCTGATGATCACAAGACCATTTGAATGTAACGTGAGTAATACAATGAACAGGTATGAACATATTGGCTGGTTAACTAAATTACATGGGAATGGTTGTTTTCTCAGTTATTGTCATTTTTCAGTTGCATACATGTAAGTACGGTGGATAGCAATTTATTTTCACAAACCAGTAGCTTAAACAATGACGACGTTGCTTGTGCCCTAATCCTTTCCGTTTTTGTGGCGCTTGTAGAAGGACGAAAGGAATATTGTTCTCAGGAAAGACAGGATGTAACAATGTTGGCTTTTGTTGAAGGCTACATGGTTTGTATTTTAATCTGCACAAATTGCGTAGACTACAAGATAACATTGTAATCTAAGGATTTAAATTGGGCTAAAACTCATTAAAACTGGATGTTTGAAGGAAACCGAGTCAAGAATAGGGTGTGTTTTCAACATGCTTTTCCAAATCTAAAATGTGAGAAGTTACAACTACAACCAGACGACCACTGTTGCCACATTTTATAAACAAGAGATGTTTGAAAAAATATTGACCCCCCCCCCTCCTAAAGATGCATTGTCAGTTCGAGGATTTTAATTAAAATGGTAGCATAGAAATGAGTACATGTTATACAAGGGTTTGAATATGTTTAACAATTGTAAAATTATTGGGTGGACAAGAATTACCACCTAAAAGTCAGTTTAAACTTGACCATTGACCCAGTGACTCCAAAATCGATAGGGCTCATCAACAGTCCACAGGGAACTATCTTTCTAAGTTAGGACCAGGATCCCAAAGGGTACTTCAGTTACTGTGCTGACAAAGATATACATCTAATAGTTAGTTTGACCTTGACCTTTGAGCCAGCGACTCCCAAAACATGTAGTGCTCATCAACAACGTGTAGGCAATCAGCATACCAAATCAAAACCTGAGAGGCCAAAGGATAGTCAAATTATTACGCAGAAAAGGATTTTCCTCTGATAGCAAGTTTGATCTTGACCTTTGACCCTAAGTTTTTTAGGAATATTATACAAATTTTATCAGGACAGTTACTTAAAAAATAATTACAAGCGTTTTAGTGTTGAAATTTAGCAGACATGTCGAATGACAATGAAACTGACAAAAATATTACAACAGCATGATCCTCAGAAAACAAAATCCAACTTTCAGATTCAAACAAGAGTTCACAGGGAGAGGGGGGGAACTAGCAGCTAATAAGTTAATTAGAAGGTATGAACTCTCTTTGGTGTAAACAGCCCTATCAGCTTGTTTGCAGCATTATAGATAAAGAACACCAAATATAGGTAATTGGCTTACTGAGTTTAACATCAGACCCCTTCAGATTTCTCTATTTAGGTAGTGATAGTTACTGGTTTTAGGTGATTAAACATTTACTATAAACAAATAAAAAGACATAAAAAATTGTTATTATTTATTTATTTTAATTACATGTTTGATAATTCATAATTACAAAATGCTCCCTCATAATTACATCACAAATATAAACAAACATAAAATATTCAAAAACAAGTAAATGCATATAAACAAACAAGTGTATCAAACAATGAGAACAAAAAGCAGACTTCAGTATAATCAGCAATGTCAAAAAATAGTTCAGTAAGGAATTCTAAGAACATTGCACACAACTACAAAATATTACAACAGCATGATCCTCAGAAAACAAAATCCAACTTTCAGATTCAAACAAGAGTTCACAGGGAGAGGGGGGGAACTAGCAGCTAATAAGTTAATTAGAAGGTATGAACTCTCTTTGGTGTAAACAGCCCTATCAGCTTGTTTGCAGCATTATAGATAAAGAACACCAAATATAGGTAATTGGCTTACTGAGTTTAACATCAGACCCCTTCAGATTTCTCTATTTAGGTAGTGATAGTTACTGGTTTTAGGTGATTAAACATTTACTATAAACAAATAAAAAGACATAAAAAATTGTTATTATTTATTTATTTTAATTACATGTTTGATAATTCATAATTACAAAATGCTCCCTCATAATTACATCACAAATATAAACAAACATAAAATATTCAAAAACAAGTAAATGCATATAAACAAACAAGTGTATCAAACAATGAGAACAAAAAGCAGACTTCAGTATAATCAGCAATGTCAAAAAATAGTTCAGTAAGGAATTCTAAGAACATTGCACACAACTACAAAATAAATTCACGTCCAATCATTAATTAACATTGAGAATGAATTTTTACTTGTATTTTAGATGTTTCTTGAAAAATCTGGGGCCTTATCCACAAACATTTTAAAACTGACACTACAACTTCTAAGCTGCTATGATAGTACGGATTTTGATAAAACTTGGCATAAGTGTACAGTGGGTAACAACAATTATTCAGACAAAATTTAATCTGTCTAGATTCAATGAAAACAAAAGATTGGTAAATTTAACTTTTGCAAATTTAGTCTAAGTTTCAGTTGCTAATGTACGCAGGGCAGTACCCTCGATTAATTCAGGGATTTTGAAGTTTATGATCAAACCCCGCTCACCGGGCTCCTACTCACAACCTTCAGATCAGGGGGAATCAGGCGCAAGACCCCTCGAACACAACATTTCCCTTATTATTCAATATTAATGAAATCCACTTTATACAAACATAATCTACTAATGATAAATTATACATTAAATTTATGTAAACTACGGTTCATGGAAATTTGTAATAAACAAAATAAACACCTTCTCCTTTGAGTAATATGTTCTATACACGACCGTACAAAAGACAGGAATCTGATTGAATCTAAATGGCTTTAAGTTGTCAGCATAATTTACAGTAACACATTTTTTTCTATACATACAGCAGACAGCCTTTGACGTAAGATTATTCAAAAGTGAGTATAAATCGTAAATGTTATCAAAAGTTGTCAATTCACCGGAAGTATAGCAAATTACAATGCTAATCATCTTAAAATGAATATCTTCTGATGAATAGGGGTAAGAAGTAAAAAAATGTAGAAGCTGCACATTTAATAAGAATCAACCTAAAGTCCATTACCACAGTAAAATAAAATTACAGTAAAACTTCGAAACCTCGAACTGCCGTCGGATCTAGCAATTAGTTTGAGCCATCTATTGTTCGAGACATCTATGCTATACATGTGTATGCACGAACTGACTGTTCACAGTACAAGTGTACAGTGTGTTATGAAAATGATTAAGATAATACATTTCGGGTCGACTTTATACCAATTTTGAGACTTCGACAGACTTTACTAAATCAAGTTTGCACTTCTGTTTAAGACATTTATAAAAGACGATAAATTGTTATTTTAGAATTTTATTTACTCTGCAATTCAATAGATAATTAAAAATAAAAAAGTCGACTTATCTATATTCGAGTGTTCTGCTGTTAGATATTATGAAATAAGAAGGGATTTTGCTGGGACTTAAGAACCTGTTCAAGGCATCTACCTTGTTTGAGGTTTCGAAGTTCTACTGTACCATTAAAATGCAGCAAGACTGTTTGAACTTTCACTGTGCATTTTGCATATCTACCGTCTCCTCATAGAGAAATAGTTTTATCTCAAATTAAATCTTTAACCAAAATATCAGATTGTGTGATAAAATTGCTATCAACCGTCTTGCAGATATATTCAAATTGATGCATATTTATTATTATAATTACTTTCATGTTTTCATCAATCTTCATTATATCTGAGTGAAGAAATTTATCATATTCAAAATGAAGACAAATTTAAGCTACAAAATTTATTAGCGTTACCTAAATAGAAATAAAATACTTGTTGACTAGTTATAAATAATATTTATCATTAACAAATAAACAACTCTGACATCACACTCAAGAAAGGAGTGCACATGAGAATGCAAAATTTCAATATCAGCTGAAAATTTGGCAAGGGGTCCACTGCAGCTCCTGGCTTTTAAGCATCTAAATTGTCACAAAAAATAATTCTCATGCCCAAGATATTTATAAATTGGGTTTTACTTATTCAAAATTTTGCATAAAAAAGTTAAAACAGGGATTTCTAAATCTGCTTTCCTTTGTCCGGAGGTCAGTCCTTTCACAATGGGGCCCCTCAAAGGCTTCATAAAATTTAGTGATAGCATCGTGTTAAGCAACTTATCTATTTCACATTTATTGCATAACAAGCTTACGACTCATATTAATCACTCTAGATGACTGAGTGCTGGTTGTGACTATCCAGTACCTGCTGTACACACATCTAACGAAGAGATCGGGAAGTTTGCAGTTCGACCTCTCCACAGGCTGGATTCGAACTCAAGACCCTCGGAAGAGGAGTCAGGTTACATTTTGTTGAAGTTGAATAGAGACACAGGAAATGAAAAGGATAAACTTAAGCCATGTATGTGCCTGTGATCAGTTAGAAAACAGTAACCATAGCAACAATGTTTCTTATACATAAACTTATATAAACAAAACTCGAAAATATCTGAAAAAAACATATGTAACATAAATACCTCTTGAAAAAGAAGAAAACTACAAAACACATTGTACATATAATCATGTATATACACAACTAACATACAAATATCACAGTAAATTCTTCAAAATGTGCATCAATAATGACTGGAATGAAATAAACATCATTATTGCTTTCTTTAAGTATTGTACATGTCAGATAATTAATTTACAGGCTAACAGACACCTTAAAAGTATGTCTATTTCCAGCAACATAAGGAAATAAGCTGGGAAGGAATATTGTAGGGATTTTTCTTTTTGTACCTACAAAGTCGCACCTTGTTTATTCGACAACCTTCAATCTGAATACTTGGTATCACCAGAAATAAATATCAGGTCCCAATCTTCTTATGCATGTCAAATTGAAATGGGCTATTAGAAACCATGTATTATTCAAAAAAAGATTTTTGACCCAATGAATTCGAATGAACGATGTTCGACTATTCATGGCCTGATAAGAGTGGTTTGATGATGAATTCAATGCTCAATTTGTGGAAAAAGTGACAAAAATGATTTGAAAATCATGTAGAGGTATATACAGTGAAATAATATAAGTCTTAATAATAAGACCACATTTGATGAAAGTCGGTCTTAATTGTGAGGTGGTTCAATAATGGATTTAAAGCAGAAGAAAATGAACTAGATGTGTCCATATACGAACATAGATGCCCCCACTATGTGCTTTTAAGTAAAAAAGGGCCATAACTCCTGCAAAACTAAGTGGATTGTAACTGAAATTGAACTTAACCAGTATATTATTATCCTATGCTTATGCACTTAATGGGAATTGAATCCATCCACCTTTGTAGGAGTTATTGATCGTAATACAATATTTAGCATGGACGGTCAGACAGGGGAAGCCCTTTATGCCCCCTCTCCATTATTGATAATTCGAAATCACAAGTTGATTTCAGCCAATATATGGAAAATGCATGAATAAATTGTACCAAACTCAAAATATTGTATTTGACATATCTTTTGAAATATTTTGATACAGTACTCACAAATAAATTAATTCTTTTGTAAAAATGACCCAATATCATTACACAATTGATATTTGGTCACTGACTGGAAATAGATGGGGAAAATCTTATCTTATTGGAGCAAATACAGTTAGTATGACAAACTTAAAATATTGTAACTTGACACAATGAATCCAAATAATTATATGGACCATGTATATGAACCAATGTCTTAAATGTCTTCTTTACAATGTTTTACAGTACAATAAATTTCCGATAAATTAATCTTGGTCTTTTGAAGACAACAAGGATTTCAATGAAATGTTTATGAATTCCATACGTAGAAATACATTCTCTGCCATGTAGGCAAATATTCCAACAACGGTCCTGAAAAAGGCACAAAAGATCATAAATAATCAAACAATCAAATCAATATCATTCTCAAATCAACTTTAGAAGCCAATATCAAGGTTTATTCTTAACTGTACCAAAATACAAAAAACGTGCTACTGGTGCATTGAGTATTTTGCAAAAAAATTTCAGTAGTATTTTGATCATGTACATCCGTCAGTTGAGCTTCTGAGTGACCTAACAGTACTAACCTGCCCCTCCTAGAACAACTGACACAACTTTCCACCATCAAGTAGAGGACTAAAGATGTATTATCAGAGCTCTAGAAATCCACTAGCCCGACATCCCAGACTAGTCTAATGCTGAATTGGGCTACCAACAGTTGAGTTGAAGTTAGTCCCAGACATGTCTGTTTTTAAAGCTTACTAATATCAGCAATTGTTCAGTTGTAAGTCAAACTTTAGAATCCCACAAACACATACATGTGATTATTAATTTTAGATTGTGTAGCTATCATTGTGTATATTTATTTGTTACTAAATTGACCGATACTCTCCAACAATTAGCTTCCTATGTCGGACAAGTCAAATTTTACATTTCCATTAGTCTGGGACAAGTGTCTTGGAAATTTTTTCTAGAGCTCTGATCATCTTTAATCAAAGTTGTCACAGAAAACACAGGATTCGAAACTATGACCCGCTGATTGGCTGTGAACTGCTCAACCAACTGAACTAACCCGACAACCCCAAACACAAGCTAACCAGTGCAGAAGTCAATATAATTACAAAGATTGGCAGTCAGCTTTGGAAAGCAGAATTGAAATATTTACATAAATTTATTTATGTGGAAAAAAGATTCTCTAATGATCCTATATCTGAAAGTATTTAATAGACAGCCGGGGTTCAACTAGGTACTGAATCTCAAGGGCCATTTCGATCATTTTTGACTGGATTTTACCATTTTATAGCCAAAATACGTATAATTTAGAGAAAAAAATACCCTTCAACCAGTGCCAATTATTCCACAAACAAAAGTAAGGCATTTCTTTTCAATGAACTAATAAATAAGAAGATATAATGACAAATACAGTTTCCTTGTTTCAATGTGTCATCTGTACTTTATCAAAGAAACTATTACATTTATGTCTTTGATTTTATTCAACCCCCCTTGATTAACCAAACTCCTAACAGAACATATTCTTAAAATTAATCGAGTCACAGATACCAGGGTTGCTCGACATGTGCTCTTAAAAACAATACAATGATAGGGTATGAGAAACTGTAAGGCAAATACATAATGAAACCAGATTAATACCAAACTGTCTCCCACTGAATTAGACAGACATGATGATATAGTGAATAAGTGATGGAAGCTCAGGTAATATATTTATAAGTATATACTTACTGATAATTATACCAGAAAGAGGCACATACTGTGATATAACAGAGAGAACTCCAATCAAACGAGCCCTGAAATATATATAATAAAATAATAATCATAATAATTCACTTAAAAAAATTAACAGTAGGTAGGTTTTTTAGGTTAGAAGATCTTCTCTAATCGCTACAAGACCAAAAAATAAAATTTCATCGATGAACCTGAACAAATAAATTGAGTCACAGCACTTTTCATGAGTCTGTTGGTATAACTGCACACAAACAATTGTTTAAGGATGACCTTATTTCTTTATTTTAAACTTATAATAAAGTCTTAAAGACCACAAATAAACAATATACTAATATGATAGTTGCTAATGCTGTCACATTGATGACTATGAATGCTTGAAGACTTGACTTAATGTCACTACATGTATCAATTTTTGAAATATTTAAATCATTTGAAACAATTCAGTTATCTCACAATAAAGTAGAAAGCATCCTTGATATCAGACAGAGAATAAATGAGACTTTATATTATACATCTACCATTAACCCAGTCCATGTAAACACTTGCAGTATCTAGAATTTACAATTTTCTTTAAAGCTTATTTTCTAAATTTGCAAAATGAACATTTGTAGTCAAGATCCAACTACTTTTCAAAAGTGAACTGGTCACATCTGAATGATTCAATCCAATTATTGATTATGAAATTAATCACAATTTTGCATCCGGAGGTCTAAAATCACATGTGTTTGTTTACATTACTTGACAATCTTGAATATTCATGAGATAACCTTACAGCACTGTATCAGTCAGCCAATCACATACCTCGTTACATTGTCGTAACACGGTGATCTCATGAAATAATACAACAATAATAAACTTCTTCTTTTCATTTCTGCCTTTTCTTTGTCTTTCAAATCTTGTGTGTCTCCCATCAAAAACAAACTAAAAAGAGAAACAAATACAGTCAACTCTCGATAAACTGACATTCGCAATAACGGAATATTCATTTAACGACACAAATTCGGTGTGAACGAATCTGCTTATTCAGTAACTGATCAAATTCAATATAACGACATATTCAATACAACGAGGTAAATCCAAGGAACAAACATGGTCGTTGTAACAAGAGTTGACTGTAATGATCTTTAAAAAATAACAAGTTTATAGAAGCCAGACACATAGGTATCACAAGACAGCTGATACAAATCTCATTTAAAAGGAAAACTTATTCTATGTGTAAAGTTATCAAAGTCTTAGATCACATTAAGTCTATCTAGTTAGTACAGTCTGTAGAGAACTCCCTGCCAATTTATAGATTGTAGGTTTGAACCCTGGGTGAGGTATATGTTCTCTGTGTTAAATCTAACTGAAGATAACACATCCAGAGTCATAAAGTCTCCCCTCTGATTCATGTAAAGAACTTGTCAGTTGCTTTCAACCCTGGAGCACCTTTGGGGTGCATAATAAAATAGACATAAACTTCAGGTAACTACGGCTAAAGCAAACAAAGATTTGTTGCATCGACATTTCAAAATCGGTATTGGTATTGGATTAATTCATTTGTATCAATGCTATATTGATATTTGTTCTTCCAGTGACACACCTTCTATCATCCGTAAGTTCTTTACACACAAACATCGATACCAGACTTACCTTGATAAATCTATTCCACATGCCAGTAACCATGGTTTCCAGCTTTCTAAGCCAAATGTGTATGATGCTAATACTAATGATGAAGTTAAGAACAAACAACAATGAGTACATGGTGCAGGGGTTTCCCTAGGATTTTTCGGCTAGGGGTACTTGGACCCTCGCGTTTGATAAATAAGGGGTCCTTAGTAAATTTGTAAGGTCCCAGATATGCAGTTCATACTTGACAAAAGTTTATTTTAGGGGTCCAAGGAATGCACAGTAAGTTGAAAGAAAGAAAGAAAAGGGAGTCAGGGACTCAAGATTTCTGTGTCAGGGAAATCCCAGATGGTCACTCATGAAAAATCATAACCTGAATCACAAGTGTAATTGCAAAATTTTCATGTATCGGGTATTAAGAATTTGATCTGATTGAGTCAAACATTAACCTTAGAAAGCTGTGAAGACATCTTGGATGCCAAATTGTATATCCACAATCTCTCTCAACAAGGGTACAGTATAATTCAGTGGGAAGAAAAAATGACAGTCTTTGACATAACCCAACTGCCAAAAGCACAACATTGTAAGTATCTCGATTTGACCATTTAAACCCCCCCAGCTAAAACACTAAGAAACACTTTAAACTCACTATATTTACATTGCTTGTGAAACAAGTAAATCACTATTGATGACTGCTTCCTGGGTTATTAACCAGTACATCTAATTAAGGGGTCAGTGAATAAATACCTCAAAAGAACCTTGCCCACAGCCAGATCTGTACCCATAACCCCCTGATCAGGAGTTTGGTGCTCATCTCTAGACCACTATGCCTCCAATTGTCTCACACTAGGTATTACTTGGACAAATTAACCTGATCCTGACCTCTGCTAGCATAATTTCACAGTAGGCTGATTATCTAATTACATCGTCGTATCTTATCCGAATAACTTCGGCTCTCGTCTTATTGATGCACAGGAGTGGTCATTTAATAATATATAAATGAAAGAAATCCACAAATGCAATGATTTCCATAACTACAACGAAAAATACTGATGCTGCACGATCCTCTCACGGAAAATTATATTGTCAGCATCATTGATATATAATATATTCATGCATAAAGGTCAGGGTCAAGTTAATGTGTTCAGACAATAGATAAAAGTGTACAGCCGTATTCCTAGTAGTAAGTAAAACTCTTTGGACAAAATTTAGAATAATAGGTACATGTTTTTGTAAATTCACAGGTTGATATTTGTCATAATTCCATAAATTCATTGTACTAAATAAAAGGATACAATGAGCGAGTGGTCGAGCTATGTATAAACTTTCTGACCATACTCGTTTCTTGTTCAGCTGTGATGGAGACTGGTTCAATAGATTTCTTCTCTTAGACAGTACAGTGGTTTGTAAAGGTGAACCAGTCTGTGGAACTCCCCAGGTCCTTATACCATTGTGATCAGCTGTATTGAATGAAAATAAATGTAATCTTTATCAAAGTGTCAACTCGAGCAGTAAATCTTTGATTTATTGGAAAACATATGAAAACAAAGGATACAAAAACCAACATTACGCAGTGAGAATTATACAATTCAGTTAATACAATAAATCTGTTACATTTACACTGCATTCCAAGAATGAGATATTTTACATATTCAGTTTTACCATTTAAGTAGAAAATATGAACATATACTGTAGAATTCACAAAACCACAAGTTCACATAAAGCAATACTGTCCTCAATAGCATGTTGGTTTGTGGTAATCCAAAGCGGATTATTTGATTGTTTTAGATTGTATACCCTTATTAAGAACAGAAAAATGGCTTGAAAATACACCCTGCATAGAAGAGTTTAAACAATTATTAGGGCCCAATTGGGGGGGGGGACATAATGGGGCATGAACGGGTGCTGCAAACTATATAATAAAGATTGCCTTGATTATTTTCTTAACTGAATAATTAGAAGTTGAGAATAGTTGTATATTGTACATAATGAACATTGTTTCCTATTGGTGACAATAACTTACAGGCATGTAATGTACGTATCTGTCTACCAGAACTTTGCAATTTGAATGTTTTTTCCTGAGCACTGTAGGCAGCCTCCTCGTCCCAAGCATCTTCCAGAGACTAAAATCACAAACATGTCATCATGTTGATTAAAGGATAAATTGAGTTTTCATTAAATCTAAACAAATGAAAAAGTTCTGTGACCTACTGAACACTTTTGCTATTTTTTATTGAAGTCTATATTGTTATAACAACATGAAGCAAAAAGAAAATTTAACATTTTTAAAGTCTAAATCTGACTTTCAGGCTTATAATGTTTATGAATTAGGTCCCTGGTTAAATCAGAAGAAGTCCCTAATGACATACATGTACTTACATCGTGTTCTTCTTCGTTAATACTCTTCAATAATTCTCTATCAGCCGGCTGTATAGGTGGGGTAGTTCCAAGTCCACCATTTAAATTCAACAATATGTAAAATCTCATCACAGTCCTGTACAAAACATTACAATCTACAGCAAAACCTCAATAATAAGACCACCTTGGGACCCTTGGAAACTGGTCTTAATATTGAGGTTGAATAAAGAGCAAAACAGTGAAAATGGACCAGAAAATTGTGTTCTTAATTTTGATGGGGCCTTATTATTGAGGTGGTTTATAACTTTATAATATAAGTGAGGTTTTACTGTGTAACAATATTGTGATCAAAGAAGCCATTACAGCTGATGCAGATTCGATCCCTGGCCACAACATACTCACTGGCAGGTCAATGTAACTGAGTGTGGTACCATGTCATGTGCATGGCATCCGTGTGCCAATCTGGTACAAGTCCACACACATAATGCTTAAAAATGGTAGGAAATTAAACCCAATACAGACACATTGTGACCATTGATAAGGTGCTAGATAGCTATGAATTAAGTTGATTAATTCATATTTACACATTTTGAATATCACAAATAAAGTCTCAGTCTATATCCACTATTTACAGGAATATATAAAAGGACATATATTTAAATAATTTAGAATAGCAAATATAAAAGATGACATGTATGCATATACCTTGTGGTTAAATACTTTATATATTCTTTCAAACTTTCATTAGTGAGAACAAAATATGTTCATACCTACTTTAACTAAAATTGTTCACTGCACATGATATACATATCGCACAAAAGTTCACATTGTTTTATGTCCTCATCATTGCAAAAGATTGTACTTTCATTAAAGTATGTACATATATATATATATAATAAGACAACATACTTGACTATCTGTATAACAGTTATGACAATCCAGGCTCCTTTGTTCCCCCACTTCTTTTTGGCTGCCATTTCAAGAAATACTTCACCATATTCTAAAATAGTCAGCCATCTCTTGATTCGTTCCTTGGAAGCATCCTGTAATATGAATGGAAGTGAAAAAAAAATTGGCCAGGGATTTCCCTGACGCAGAAATCTAGAGTTCATGACTCCCTTTTCTTTCTAGGGACTCCCATTTCAACTTACTGTGCATCCCTGGAACCCTTAAAATAAACTTTTGTCAAGTATAAACTGCATATCTGGGACCCTATAAATTTACCAAGGACCCCCCCAATTTATCAAACACAAGGGTACAAGGACTGCCAGCTGAACAATCCTAGGGAAAACCCTGATAGACTCAGACCAAGTCATTAAGTGGTATTAATTGATAATACCAGTACATAAATACAAATTTATACTCTGCTAAAAACACTGAACAAAGTATATTGACGTGTACACTTGACCATCCTGTGATCATAGACTGAACAAGCAAGCATCAAAAAACTAATTTCTGCATATTTATGATTTTTGCATCAATTTAATTTAATGTTCCCATGGGTATGATTCTTCCACAGTTTTCACAATCAATTAACTATGTGTAACTAATGCAGGAAAAAGACATCAAGAGTGACATATAACTTGGAATAAATCAATAAATGTGAACTAGTAAGTTGAAATAAATCAAAAATATGTTAACGCATCCTCATACTTACAATAAGCTTCGGTAAATACTTCGAGGCTGCTCTGAACACATTATCATTCATGAATACCAACAAATTGGATGCTGAATAAATCAACTCAGACAGAAGCTCTCCATGTTCAAATCTACCTATAAAATGTGAATATAAAAGCAAAATGGAAAGACCAATCAAAGTTGAATACATCTAAAATATAAAGTTTAACCAATATCATTAGATGCCAATACCGTCTAAATGGTATCGTCTAAATAGTGATCACTTTCAAGCATTATCGGAGTCCTGTAATTGTCAAACTTTATAATTTGATATAGTTTTAAAATTTAAATATAAATCACAGAAGTATGATTATAATAAAAAGTTGGTGTTGAAAAGTGTAGGGTCTATTAAAGTTGGGGGTGAAATGACTTGGTGGGAAACGTTTAGGGGAGGGAGTGACTTGCACTTGCAGGGAAATGTCAGAACTTTTATTGGGATATACTCGACGTCATGACCAACGTCACTAATACAGGTTTTGTCATAGCCACGCACATATCGTTTTATCCCAGCATGGTGTAGGTTGGCTTTCGTCCCCATTCCTGACATTAACTTCATAAAACAAGAAACCAAAAGTAGATATAAATTTCATAATTGTGACGTATAGTAACATACCTGCCACAAGAAATGAAAGGATTCTAACAACTGATTCTATTTGTGCCACGGTATCAGGGTTGTTGCGAACTGTCTTTCCATATTGATCCTTCAAATCACGAAGAAAGTGGTCAAACTTTCCTTGCAGGGAGGCAGCAGCCATCTTTGCTCAACAACCAAGAATTGCTTTGCAACCAGGACGTTGGTTGGTCAATGTCATGAAAACCAACCAATCGAATTTCCTGTTAGAATTGATATGTATAAAGTCCAACCATGTCGAAAATCCGTCCCTATCCCACATTCGGAATATCTCAGTTAATTCCCCTTTAAATGAGTTCTGAGTGATAGTGGTCCGGATTTATTTGGTACGTTTGCAATGATATTTATCCACGACCATTTGTGTTTTGATGCGAGCAGTCAAGTGGTCGCCTACTTACAGCGAAAAGCATGAATTTTCTACACTTGGCACAATTTAACGCTACGGAAGCTTAGGTAATTGATTACCGGACATTGAGTATTCAACATTAGAACTTATGAGTAGCTCAAGTACTAGGATTCAGGGACAACTCGGCCCACTTCCAATCTCGTCCCGGTCCCACTCGGCCCACTTACCAACTCGGCCCAATAATTGAGGCGATATATGAACATTTTAAGTGTTGATTTTTGAGACATTGATCATTAATATTTAAGTTAAAACCAATTTAATGTAAATTGAAAACTTTTATTGAATATTCCCAGTATTGAAGATTCGTGGTGCAGTGGAAATTTCCCTGTGAAATGTATTTTGGTATTAAAACAATTATGAGAGGCATTCTTTCACATTGTACATCAAAGTTCATTGATAGTTTAAGTGTCCGCATACACGATTCAAACTGTCAAATAATTATGACCCCCCAATTAACGACTCGACCACATTCGGTGTGAACAACTTTGCCTTTTCATTGCACTTCAAAAGTGGGCCGAGATTGGATGTGGGCCAAGTTGACCCTTTACCAAGTATTAGACACAGTATGTCATCATCTGGGACCCGGGTAGTCAAAACAATTAGACAATCATGCTAGATCCTTCACGTTTACCTTCATTTTTCAATATTTGTTTTTTTATCTTTCATATTTTATATTAAGAAATTACATTATTTTCACCCTGTTTAAGCATTTTTATATAGTCCTCAGTTCAAATAAGGGAGAAGTTGGATCATTTTGGAAGACTATTTCTCCCTCTAGTGCGAGCCCTAATCTGTCTGTTTCTTTATGTCAAACTGTTTTGGATGACTTGGGTGTGAACTGATTCTACGTAACATTTAATTTCTTTTCCAGGTGCTGACATCTTGCGATGATTCGCTTGAAGAGGAACACGCTGTTGTTCTTGGTTATAATTGGTGCATTTCCTGTCTTTACTCTCGTCTACTTGGCCATTAATTCTGATGGTAATAGTTCATTTGGATAACTTCTGATATGTTGTTTTCTGATCATTTTAATTAAACTAATTATACATGTATACATTTTTCATGAAAAAAGTCGTGAGCCACAACGACATCGCACTATAATGGATTAGCGTTATAATGGAGAGGGTCATTTTGATAATTTATATCGGATTTTACCATTTTATAGTCAAACTTCCTATAATTTAGAGAATTAGCCAGAATACTGAGGTTCAAAAAGGGCCATCTCCAGAGTCAAATGGTACTCTTGAAAGATATTTTCCAGGGGTCAATTCCAGGGTCAAATGGTACACTTATTGTTTACAACAACATAAGAAAGAAATTTGATCTCTGTTTCTAATGTATATGTATTTTAAAGACACATAGTAAGTGGTACATGTATAACACATTCATGTCTTCAGGCACAGTCAAGGAGTTTAGCACAGAGGAAGGCCTGGGAAGATTGGAAGCAAAACTTGCCAGCAGAATCAGGGATTTAGAAAAACAGAATCAGTATTTACAGAAAAAACTGAGGTACCCTTCCTGAATTATACAGTCATCTACCATTATAAAGTGCAGAGACCTCTACTATCTCAAATATTTTAACTGCTTGTATTTTGCTATGTCAAGTATTTTTATCTTTTGATTTCGTACATTAGATATTAACATTGTTCAATTTTTTCTCTTCATTTCACAAGTCATGTGGTTTGAGTCTGTTAAATATTTTTCATTTGTAATTTGTTTTGGAAAAAATGTAGTAACTAAGTACTTAATGTAGATTATTACCTGGCTGAAAACTGTGTTTGCGTCATAATAGCCAGGAAGTACAATAAAGACCTTGGGTGATTGGCCAGTTATGAGGCTATTATTAATCTCTGGCTTTTTTATGCCCCCCTTCAAAGAAGAGAGGGCATAGTGGTTTGCACATGTCGGTCGAACCATTTCTTTCCGATCAATAACTCAAGAACCTCTTGACCTGTCATCCTCAAACTTGGTCATCAAATTCATCAAAGTAGCAGAGGATCCCTATTGATTTTGGGGTCAAAGGTCAAGGTCACAGGGGAGCATAATGTTTTACAGACATCTCTTGTTGGCTGTTTTTTTACCTGTCTAATGCATGTACTTGTAGTTTTATATTCTGTTTACCTTAAGCAATATTTGTTGTTGCATTTTGTACCATGGAACTGATAAATTAGGAACGTACCGCAGTGTAAAGCTCTTTCTAGGAAGGTTGGTCATTGAACACATGAATTCATGTTTTTCATCAAATGGCTTGAGAATATATGCTGTTGTTCTGCCATTGGTTTGTTTCTATCAGAGGCATTATCCTTATGCATTTCCAAGGGCAGAATTAACTATCATTGATGTTGCCCTTTGGAAATTTTCAGAACTGCATCATTCACATTTCTGTTACTATAAATAGCAACATGCTCCAGTAAACAGGAAGTTAGGGTAAGCAGTAAAACCAGAAGTATTAATATACTTACAGTAAAGCCAGGAACCAGTATTTGAACATACAGATGGCTGTTGCCCTGCAGAACGAATCTGATCCGAAGTATAGGAACAGGAGTGGGTTGGATTGTTTAAATCAACAGTCAGTTCTTCCAAAGTGTGAGGTAAATACATGTAGATATCATTCATTAACTTACGATATATTTTGTTTGAAAAAATATTTGTTCTCAAGACTGACAAAGCTTAATACAATATAAACCTGTTAATCTATGCAGGCTGTCAAGTGGGGCATACTTTTCCTACATTTCCCTACCTTTTTACATGCTCCCTAATTGTTCCCTACTTTTCTTGAAATAGCCCTACTAGCACTTCTTTTTTTTCAAATCTGAGGCAAGGTAGTTATTTAAACAGAGGTCTAATCATAGAGAATGTACAGTGCAGTGAATTTTGACCATTTTTGATATTCCAAAAGTAATGAATCATCCCTACTTTTAGGCAATAAAATCCCTACTTTCTCCCTACTTTTTGAAAAGAGATTTGACAGCCTGTCTATGCTTTCTTTACAATATATTGACTGCAATTAAAGTTTATTATATGTTTATCCTGTTTCATAGACTGATAAGAACAATGTTTGATATTATATTCAGAAAAAGTCAAAGGCCGTCTCAAAATTGCGAGGCTCAAACTCACAACTTCAGGGTTTAGTGGTAGACACCTTGTCCATAACATATTTGTATATTTGATATTACACATGGACAATATGAAATCTCATTACTAACTCTGAAGTAAATATGTATGTACACTGTATGTATAACGATATGTTCTACAAGTCGAAATACGTTTATTTTCCCAGGTGATCCACATAGCTATAGTATGTGCGGGCCATAACGCAACAAGAGACGTTGTAACATTGCTCAAGAGTGTTCTGTTCTATCGTAAAAATCCTCTTCATTTTCATCTCATCTCTGATGCAGCTGCACAAATTATTCTGGAAAAATTGTTTAAAACTTGGAATCTCAATGAAAGTAAGTGTAACCTGGTACTATGTATGTTTTAAATCTTATTGGCATTCAGCAGACTGTCATGTGACATGTTTTAACTGGTCTGTGTGAATGGACTTCCAGATAGAAAGGATGCAACAATGGACCCTACTTGGTATTTGTATTCTCCCGCTATTCTTTGAGTGGTGAAGGGGCATAAAGTGTTACACCTGTCTGTTCATGCAATAAAACAAAAGTCATTTGTCCTCCATCTCGGCTTCATGTGGGAAAGTTGTCAGTTGCTTCCAGAAGAACTGGTTAGTAGTAGTTGGTAACCCAGGAACACCAGAAAAGTCAACAGATTGCCGTACATAACTATGTGTAATATACTGTTGAAAAAAAACATGTAATACTTCAACACTTCGACTTTGTAGCCATGCAATGATTTTATTTACATTTAGTACAATTTGAGTATCTGTTGAGCTGAATTTGAGTATTAACTGTTTCATCAACTATGCTATCACATGCTGATTTCGGTAATTAACATAATTTGCTTGTGATTCAAATATTGATGTGTAGCATTGGGATACTTGTGTGTTGACTTTGTATATTAATATTTCGTGATTGTTTTTACTTCTTGCATATTTTAGTGGAGTGGAGTTTTCACCCCACTGACAGCATGAAACAGGATATTGAATGGATACCTAACAAACATTACTCGGGAATATACGGACTGATGAAACTTGTTCTGCCAAAATATTTACCTAAATACTTAGATAAGGTCAAGTTTATTATTTAATTCTACGTATTTGCAAAGTACATGTATACTCAGCGCATTTAAAAATGCACAGTTTTTGTCCTATGAAATGTTTACAAAGCATCAATTTATCGCATTCTGTAACTTCTTTTATACGAAAATACCTGTTGATTGTAATTTGATATAGCATACATGTTGCACAAACATGAAATAATTTTGTTTAAAGTCCTTTCTTTTATTCCTATGTAAGTCCACGAAACTTGAGAAAATCTGTATTATGCTTTTCTAAAATGTACTGAGTATATTTGATTTTTTCTTGTTGCACGCTTGTATAATATGTTTATATGTATTATTTCATGTTACTATCATACATCATTATTTATTGTATTTATTTCTATATGTGTGAGAAACACATTCAAGGGTTTTGAAATAAGTGAAATGTTGAAATTGTTCTTCAACTTAATGTATAATTATTCTTTGAATTCTATAGAAGTCTGAGTAAAAGGCACATACATGTACTGGTGTTGTATCACAGACAACACAATTCCCGAATCTAATGGATGTAAGATAAGTTTAAACTAAACTATATGAGATGTTTTATATTTCTAATTTTATGTACACAGGTGATAGTGCTGGACACTGATATAACATTTGCATCAGATATTGCCGAACTCTGGAAGTTATTTGCAATTCTTGCAGATGAGGTAAATGTTGAACTTTTCTTTAGAATACGACAGGCCTCCTAGTGAAACAATTTAAATCTGTAATAAACTTTAATATTTGGAAAATCATTTAAAACATTTAGTTTCTTTGAAAAACCTATAAAAACTTGTTATTCACTCAATTTGCTGCATATTTTGAGAGCAACGAATGTTACATTTATATTCTACTATTCATTTGTGAGAACTGCAGCCTTATGATACTGCTTGCATGTATCATCTTGAGTATTTGTAAGTCTCTGATTGTCCTGGCACGATCCCATTGTCCTTGTGGCGGAGGATGTACTTCTGTGGCATCTCATCTGCATCGATCCATTAATTTAGGGATCAAAATTAGCTTTTAATGATACTGTTTCCTGTTTAAGGTCTGATTTCAATTTTAGAATTTGTTTATAATACACACAGTGCATGTTATAGCTTTAGGCCATGGTAACCTTATTGTAAGCTTGTCATGTTTTTTAAAAATGAATGACAGGCTATGGAGATGGTTTTTTTCATTTTCCAAAAATAGATCTCTATTATTAAATAATATGTGTACAGTTTGACCTCCTTTAGTGCCTTATGTTTTGTGGGTTGTGGTTTTCCGGAGATCTGCGTGGGGAGGCATTGTCTTATGTATGTGGCTCTCCCTGTAGTTACGTACTCTCTCTCTTTTTTTTTTGTAATACTTATAGTACTATACTGTAATTCTATTATTACTTTGATACTTACAGGTACTTGGTCTTGTAGAGAACCAGAGTGATTGGTATCTCGGTAAAATCTGGAAGAACCACCTACCCTGGCCAGCATTGGTAAGTATACAACTACAGTAATTGTTCATGTGTAAATGTTGTTCTTTTACATTTGTATGAATATGTCTCAAACTTTGAGATTTCACACTGAAAGAATGTCTGATTTCTTACAGTTGATTTATGTCCATGAGAGAAAAAAATAGCAGTTTTAGTTAAATTTCACTCAAAGACCCCTTCAAACTTAAGACAACCTTATTAATAAGCAGGTGTATTTTCAAGGAGCAGGTTTTACTTTTGCTTCCACATCATAACTTGATAACCAAACCACCTTACAACTAACATCTACTTATATCAGATCCAATGGTGGTCTTGTTTTTGAGGTTTCACTGTATTCTACAAGAAATTGATGTTGTTAGCTATTCATTGTCTTCCTTGGTTGTACAACTTGTAATTCACAGTTGAATATTTGTATTTGTTTATACTTATTCTCAAAGATTGTGAATATTATGTTATTTTTATGGATATGTTTTTGTGTAGGGACGTGGATTTAATACTGGTGTTATGTTAATGAACCTTGAAAAGTTACGACAGCTGGATTGGACGTCATTATGGAGACAAGTCGCAGAAAAGGAACTCATGACAATGTTGGCTACGTCTCTAGCTGATCAGGTATGGTGACATTATTTAAACATATCAATTGTGATTTCATTAAAGATCTTAACTATGATATTTTACATTGAATAGGAAACCTCAGGCAATAAAGACATGATTTTACAGAACCCGTTTGTAATACCAATTTTCTGGACTCAACCCATTTTGTAATAAAAGGTGAAGTTAACTAAATCTAGACATTTCTTACAACTTTGTATAATGCTTTCTTATGCAAAAAAGCCTTCATGTAGTGAAAAGCCGGCTAGCTTGTCTGGTAAGTTTTTAACTAGTATGATATTTATGTATGATTTTTCTTTAAATTAGGAACTGATTTTCAGAAATATTAAGACTTACTAAGACTGATTGACTGTCGAATATACTCTGCTGTATCTGCCCAGAGGATCCCGAGTGTATTGCAACGTGTTTATGTGTTCTAGATGTGTATTTGCTATGTTTTCAGGATATTATAAATTCTGTTTTAAAAAGAAATCCCCATCTTGTGAAGACATTACCTTGCCAATGGAATGTTCAATTAAGTGATAATACACGCAGTGAAGACTGTTACTCTGAAGTCACTGATTTAAAAGTAAGTTATGTAAAGAGATCTACAAATCAATTCCACATGTTGTGACATCTTTAGCTCATCTGTTTTGCCAAAACAAAGAGCAGTTGTCGTAGCTTCATTGTTGTCATCATCTCTGCCCGCAACATGTTAAATGTTGTGTTTAGCTCGGTATAAGTCCCAAGGATAATGTAACCTGCAGATATATGTGTCTGCTTCTGTTTGCATTACTCTTGTTATTAAAGTAATATTTTGCTCATTCTGTGTTCATTTGTTTACCTAAACAAACATGTAATATATATTTCCTATTGTTAAAACATCAATAAACATGCATTAACAAAGAATGAACTCATAATGTATTGATCCGTATTTGTTGAAGAAAGATGTTTGTCTTGTTTCAGTTTTTTTTTAACAATCCGGCTATTGTACAAGTTTTGTCTGTTAGTAATTTGGTAAAATTATCAGTTATGCATTGCAATGGTTCTTATTAGAGATGTTTTAGCCAATGTAACAACAATACTGGATGAAGCCAATTCAAACATTTTATGTTCAGATGCGCCTGATACATCTTTAAGTTTTTTATGTTCATCTCTTTCAGATAATACATTGGAATTCACCAAAGAAATTGAAAGTGAAGAATAAACATATAGAATATTTCCGTAATCTGTATTTAACATTTCTGGAGTATGATGGTAATCTCATACGTAGAGAACTGTTTGGTTGTGGGTTAACAAATGCCACAAATCAAGTACAGAAACAGGTGAGATTGATTTATTTTGTATACAATTGTTCAAGTGGTACTGTGTGCAAGTCTGGTGTTTCATGGTCACTCTATATCCCAATAGATGTAAAACTTCGATAATATGACCACCCGTGGGACCCTTGAAAACAGGCTCCAATCTCCCAAAGCATCTCAAATAGAAATCTCAGTTCATTATTGAGATTTTGCTCAAATCAGAGCCTGAGTTTGAGACTGATCTCATTTTGCATCTCTTATAAATTTTCCAGTAAATATTGGAATATGATGAGTGCTATGATGTATGTTTCAGATAAATGCTATATTGGAAGATGATTTATATTTCAGATTAATGCTTTATCTGAAGATGATGAGTGCTATGATTTATATTTCAGATAAATGCTCTATCTGAAGATGATGAGTGCTATGATTTATATTTCAGATAAATGCTTTATCAGAAGATGATGAGTGCTATGATTTATATTTCAGATAAATGCTTTATCAGAAGATGATGAGTGCTATGATTTATATTTCAGATAAATGCTCTATCTGAAGATGATGAGTGCTATGATTTATATTTCAGATAAATGCTTTATCAGAAGATGATGAGTGCTATGATTTTCGACGAGAACGGGTTACAGTCCACAGAACTCATTTATATTACATTGACTATAAATATAAGCCAGTTGAGTGGGACGTGACTTTGGTAGCGCAGCTCAGTATGGACAGATTACAGGTAACTTGTAGAAATTTAATAGCTTGCGAAATTTGTTAAGCCTGTTGCATTGAGTGAAACCTCGGGAGTAAGACCACCATTTGGAAGACAATTGGTCTTATTTGTGAGGTGGTCTTGTTTTTTGAGTTATAATGTGGAAGAAAAATTCAGAATAAATCCATAAAAATATTCATGAGGGGGTCTTTATGTGAGATCTAACTGTATTGGACTTGTTCGAAATGCTACATACAAGAAGGAGCACAATCATTAACTCTCTGCAAATTTTCTTGGGAATTTCTGTCGCCATCTCGTTGGTCAGTATCGTAACTTATGTACTGCTGCATTCTCTATGCGAAAATCCATATGACTTGATTGACAATCTTTTGTTCTAACTCAATAGCGCATATGATATACAGGGTTTTGACATAATTTTTGTAGTTATTGGACTTAGGCCACTAAAAAAGAATTGCATTTTTGTAAGCTTTAACATTGTATTAAAATTTGTTGCATTAATAAATAAATAAACAGCAAGCACAATTTCTTAGATAAGTTAGGTAAGGTTCTCATAAATTTCTTGAGAGCCAAAACCCTGTAAATACATTTTCTGTCATTTTACCAAATGTTATGCTAAGAATTTGGTGAAGCGATGTTGGATATAAAACTAGATTTTAAACTAATTTGAAGATTGTTGTTCGATATAACTCTGTCAAAGTACTGCAGAGTTAACAAGTTTTTTCGTCTTTCGATAAGTTGTCATTTCGCAGTTACAGGGATTTGAATCTGCACCGTCATACTGCTCTAGAAGTGATTGGTTGATACTAAAATTGGAGTATAATTTTACTTCGAAAAAATTGATAATGATGTTGGAGAGAGGCTGTTGCTCAAGAGAGGATCACTGTAGGGAGGTTGCACTGTACATGTATATATTTTACAGATGTTAGAGACAATATGTAAGCACTGGGAAGGTCCTATCAGTCTAGCGTTATATATGTCCGACGCTGAAGCCCAACAGTTTCTACGTTACGCTCAGGGATCAGAAACTTTGATGAACAGACAAAACATCGGATATCATGTTGTATATAAAGATGGGGTAAGTATTCGGACACTTGTTTATATATGGGGAAGATATTTTTATGCTGGTAAGAAGTGGTGCTTTAACATATGCCATCAATGAGATACACTATAAATATGACTCTGCATTCCCAATTATACATACAGTGTTTACATTTCCTCTGATTGTAAAGATTGTGTACTATATATGTGTATATTAGTGCTAGGCCAAGCACATATGTTATTAATGTAATTCAATATTGGTTTTATCTACAATCAACTTTTGACTGCTGCTCAAAGTATGTTTATTACAATTACAATCTTTCTTTTTCAGCAATATTACCCCGTGAATTATTTACGTAATGTGGCCTTAGAGAATATACAAACAGAGTATGCATTTCTATCAGATATAGATTTCCTACCTATGTATGGATTGTACGAATATCTGAAGAAAGCTGTGGCAATGTCTAGCATGGATAAGGAGAAAAAAGTAAATTTATGCTGCATTTATTTCATTTTGTGTTTGTAATGTGAATTGTAACAAATTGTTTGTTGTTTCGTGTGTGACATATTAGGGTTGGTGTTCGACGATCTGATAGTTTTAGGTTTTATGCCATTTAAATCAGTGTTCACTTAGTCTTAAAAAGTGCTTATATATGATGCCAGGTCGTAAAAAGTCGTGAAAAATGTCAAAATAACCTGGAAAGTACTTGTTTTTATATCAGGCTGTATAAGTTTTTACTTTATAAATACTTCTTGTACTTGGACAGTAATGATTTGCTATGCTACCGCCATTTTTGCCATTTGAAGAATGGTGAAGGGGCATAAAGTGTTACACCTGTCCATCTGTCCGTATGAAAAATTGTTACTTGAAAGGATAGATGGATTCAATTCACATTAGGTACATAAGCATAGGATAATAAAATACTAGTCAAGTTTGATTTTGTTTACGTTCCACTGTTTTTTGGAAGAGTTACAGCCCTTTTTCAACTTAAAGCTCATAGCGGGGGCAACCATGTTCTATGGACACATCTAGTTCATTATTTATTATGCAGTACTCTGGTCAATCGTTAACAACTTTGACAGCAATTTTGAACACCAATAAATCTTAATCTAACTTGGTATTTTATTGTAAAGTGAATATCGTTATCTGGACATGTGAATAATTTCAGCTTTTGGTAGTACCAGCATTTGAGACACAGAGATACAGATTTTCTTTCCCAGCTACAAAAACAGATTTGTTATCCTTGTTAGACTCTGGAGAACTTTTCACCTTCAGGTTTGTAAGACTCCATCAATACACACTGACAAAATAATCACAACACTGGATCCATCATTTAATAAGGCCCATTCAGTGAATAGGACACATTTCATGCTGTTCCAAGTTCTTGATTGGATGCATGTCTGAGTACTGAATTCGGTAGTCCTTCCTTTCCCTACTACATTGCAATGATGTATTTTAGCTTTGCATAATATCTTAAATTCAGTACTTTAATAGAAGAATGTTGGTATAATTTACAGAAGTATTTTTCCATCCTGTAACTTAAGCTGATCAGTTGTTATCCTAATTCACTTGCATTTCATGGGCCCATACAGAATTTGGTAACAATGACATTTTGACAAAAGGTTCACCTAGATAGCTATGTGTATTTTAGTAACATCAAATAAAATATATTTATTTTTATTGAAATTATGGAAAATACAGGACCATAATATTTCTAGATGACAGAAAATACTACATAAGAGTGTTCCCCATCACTACGGTTCACTGATTAATCTTAATGTTGGATATTTTGATTGAGTATATTGCACCTTGTATTCCAACATTTTAATTTGTATCTACAATTACTTTCAGATATCATGTCTGGGCAAAGGGTCACGCAGCAACAAATTATGAGAAATGGAGAAATGCGACCGGTCCTTATACTGTTGCATGGGAACAAGACTTTGAACCCTATGTTGCTGTACATAAAAACATACCCCAGTATGATCAGAGATTTATAGGCTTTGGCTGGAACAAAGTGTCTCATATAATGCAACTTGATGCTGAGGGGTAAGTGTGGTAGTGATATTTAGAAGTGGATCATAAAATTATCATGTATCGAAAAGTTTCACGAATTGCTGATACTAGACGTTTTGCATGCAGAAATGTTTGTGAATCGCTGAAATTACTCACATCATAATATATACACGTCGTAACAATCACTATTATACAATCGATTGTAGGGCATGGAGTGCATAGATAAAAATTTACTTCGTGAATGTGGAAATTTACGCTGCGGAAAATGTTTGCGAATATTTTGCATTCAAGAAATTTGCTAATTTTTCAACCTCACAAACTTTACCATTTATACAGTAGTGTGTATGTCACAGATTTATAGGAATATAACGAATTACATTGTCTGCATTCTACATACATTACATGTAGTGTGAGTACTAGGCAGTTTTCAACAGATTACACGTGTGTGTGGCTATCAGTTGACCTAGCCAGTATTTCTGGTTTACCAACCAGTACTAGCCTGTTCGTCTTTGGCGACTTCCTCCCAGAAATCAGATGTTGAGACACATGACTTGATGTGTCATCTTCAGTCAAATTGTCACAGAGTACATTTGCCGCTACTTAAATTCTAACTTACCGGACAGGCTCTATGTACATGTAGTAAATGCATTGTTATAAAGTGATATTTGTACCAAAATTGTGTAATGCATAGTGATTCATTGTGTGAAGATTTTTAATTTGTTTTTCTCAGTTTTATTATGAAAAAACAAACATCATTACACGTTTGTTCATAATGGTATAATATAAGGTACAAATGTTTCAAACTGTTCTGCTTGTTTCTTACTTCCAATTTGTAGTGGTTGACAATGACTTCTGTTTTACAAATAAGACTCAAATAATTAGTGCGAGATAATTTTTGTTTCAGGTACGAGTTGGTGGTACTTCCAAATGCGTTCATTATACATATGCCACATGCTCCTAGTTTTGATATAGCTAAATTTAGATCAAGTTCTTTATATAGAAGGTAAGGATAGTTCATACAGTATTATACATCGTTTTGTCATGTTTGTTTGCCACTGTTTATTTTGTGTGTAAAACCTTGAATTGTTTGCCTAGCGATAATCGTTCGCAAGTACACTGCTGCCTTTCCATACATTGTTAGATCTCCATACAATTTATGTGGAAACTCTTATGAGTTAACAGGTTTATTTTATTGTTTTAGAAACTGGTTGAGCACCAGTCAGATTGGGCATTTCTGAATGCGGAAAATATACAAATTGGCAATTTTTTATTCAAGTTGTTAATTATCTAAATGGTTATTAAATATTGTAATTACACTGCGTCTTGTAGCCAATATTAATTATTGATAAAACATTTAAAAACGGAAATGAAATAAGACATAACGGTAGGTAAACATCTCATAGTAAAATTCACATCTCTGCTGTCAACATTTTTAGCTCTTCTGTTTTTCAACATTTTTAGCTCTTCTGTTTTGAAATCACTAAGAGCTATTGTCATAGCTTGATAACCGTATTGCATTTAGCTCAGCCTTTGAGAAAGTATAAGTCCCAATGATGATGTACCTAGCAGACGAGCGTCTGTTTCTGCTTAGAATGCTCTTGCTTCGTGTTTGAATGACAGTAGTTTGTTTCATTTTTGGCATGAAGGAACAAGTCCATTTACTTGATGCATCTGATTGGTGAAACAAATGAGTCTCATGAGGCATTTTGTCTCCATTTTGTTATACAGTTCCTGGTATTGGTTAGTTACTGGATATTTTTGTGTATTAAGTTTCAGAAAGTGTTGTTAAATAAATCATCTCCGTCTGACCTTTAGAAATGAAACACACCATGAAGTATCTTGTACCAGATTCTATTTGCATCTTTGTATAATTACTTTATTTTAAATTTTGATGGTATTCTATTTTGTATGTTTCAGATGTTTGAAAACATTAAAGGCGGAGTTTCAACGAGACTTGTCACAGAAATATGGAATCAAAGCACTGAAATACTTGTCTGTTGACTGATAATTTACTGAAGCATTCACTCCATTGATGCCAAACTTTGCGCCAGTCTTTCATTATCGCGTCAGTCATAATAATTTACATGACTTTATTGCTGGACAATGTACTGTTTGTTCTTCTGCAGAATTTGTGAATTCTTATAAAAATGTTTCATTTTTATTGATAATTTTTTTTCAATTCTTTTACTTTATTACAATCAGAAATTCAATGATTTCGTGAAGGAGCCCCATGTTCAGCAGGTTTGATCACGATGTTCACAATCGTTCACAATTCAGTACGAGTACGGGTTAGTAACCTAGGAAACATTCATCAAAAGTGATTAATATAAGTAAGAACTTGTTTAAAAGTTGGTGTAAAACAAATATGTTTAAACTCTCTCTCTTACATACATTCAAGTAATTTCACCTCGGATTTCCCTCTTATTGTCATCGTTAACTTGCAGATCGCGCTCTCGCTGTGAGTACCTTAAAAAACCTACTAGGTAAAAGTGAACGTGACAACTCTAGTTTGCCAAATGCATCCTTGTGCCAAAACTGCCCTTTTATCTGGTAAAAATAAATTTATTTTGCAGAAAATATTTTATTTCTGATGAAGGATGTAATTTAATTGACAATATTTTTGTTTGTCTACTGCTTATTTTATTGTACAACGTTTTGTGATTGGTTTTATCTTTTATATACATTTGTTTTGAATCACCAAAAATGTTAGTTTATATTTTTATACGGCACAATTGATATGATTATTAAACATTGCTCACATTTTGCCCATAAAACAGATATGAATTTACGAAGCATTTAAAGACTAGCAATTGTGCAAGAATGGGAACAAATCAATCAATCTTTTCTATCACTTCCTCAGAATTTTTACTGAGTTAGTTTATGAAATTTTACAGAACATCTTCTCTGTAAGTTGTGCTTAATTTCACTACCACTCGATCAATCCACAGCATTTTGACATAACCAGTGAACAAATTGTAAATGTAATTGATTTGTTGAGATATTTAGCTTTCTGTTTTAATTGTAGAATCCCTGACGTATAAACCATGGATTGGAAACATCCTACTACGTGTTTAAATTTGTTTGAACTCGCAAGAGGTGATATTTTCTTCCGAGATCAAAAACTCATGATAAATATTTTGCAACATCCGCCCTTTCCTTCTTTCTGAGTCGAGAGAAGTTGACATTTTGATCCGCTGTAATTGTCATATTTAAAGATTTCTGAAGTCTTAATTAGTACATTTGTAAATTACTATATTTAGACAATTAAGAATTACACTGATCAATAGGTAATTACACGGACATTAAAGCGCTAATCAAATGAGCCAGGAACAAAAGGAAATGAACAGATTGTGGGTAAATTATTTCACTGATCAATATCAGCCTGTTTCTAATCCATGGTTTATATGTCCGTGACAGAATAAAGTTTCAAAGAATCCAAGTAAATTCTGGTAACAATAATAAAAATAAAGTTTTGTTAGGAGAGTCAATGACTGTCTGAATAGAACTAAGGCATTGTATCAACCAGTACTGTACATGTATATTGTGTCATAAGAAGTAAATTTCTTTATTTTTGGTAGGGTAAACTATGTTTTACACAGTTTTATTTACGTCTTATTTTGTAATGTATTCATAATTTATATTCAGTATAGCTGTTTTATAATAAAATGACACAAGTTGCAAATGTTTTAGAGTTTTTGTTACAATATGTAAATATTATATTTACTAACACAGTAAAACCTCAATAATAGGACTAACCTTGGGACCCTCGAAACTGGTCTTCTTATTGAGGTGGTCTTAATATTGAGGTTGAATAAAGAGAAAAACTGAAAATGGACTTGAAAATTGTGTTCTTAATTTTGAGGTGGTCTGTATGTGAGGTTTTACTGTAATTATATTTCACTTAAGGATCAAACCTGCAGTCTACAGATTGGCCTTTGACTGCTCTACCTAGACTGAGTTAATTAGGGTGGCTGATAATAAGAAATCAATGCAATTGAAAATTAGAATTTCAATTTATTTATAGCATTTTTTATACTTTTCTTCAAAAACGATTCATGTTTATCTAAGATAACCTCAATAGATGTTTTCAGACTCCTAGACATAATTTTACTTTGTTTGTTCACAATAGCCAGTAATAACTTTCCGAATTTCAAATTTTTTGCCATGGTAATGGCAGAATCCTCCAAACACTTCAAAAGACCCACCAAAGTATCCGTTGTCATCTCACAGCCACAATCAATCACTAATTGTAGGACCGCAATCTTCATGTCTGTCAAAATGAAACCTTTCTGTACAACTCTTTGAATGAGATATCCTCTGGAATGTGCATTTAAAGCTTCTTTCAAGATTTTACTCAAAATTTCACTCTGAGCAGAGCTTATGTCATTATTTCCCATGCAAGGAACGAAAATACTATCGACAGTATGCTTAGGATATTTCTGACACACAAGAGTTACAGCCCCAGATAATTTTCGCGATGCATTCTGGGATAGTTGCATAATCCTGTTACCAAGAACATATTTAAGAATAGATACAGTGCTATCATAGCTAAGCGTGTCTGACAAACTACACAAATGCTCACAAACCAATTCGATTGAATCATCGGACATACTGTCGAAGTCAATAAGTTTGCAAAATTCTTTAATATCCTTGAGAGAATATTTGGACACTTCTTTCAGTCCTTCAACATCAGAATCCTTCACACAGTTCTGCCAAACCTCCTTTAATCTTGCGACCAGGTTCTCCTTACCACTAATAACCTCATCACTTTCGTCCCTGTCGGCAAGCTCAGAATGTTCGTCTCTAGTTATCTCCCCTGACTGCCCGTCACTTCCACTATCAACAGTAAATTCTTCCTTGGACAGTATAGTATCCGGCAGTGTCTTCTCAATCTCCAGCTTCCTTCGTTTAGGCTCTGGTTCCTGGCTTCTTTCAGAATCGCTGTCTGATGCATCAATAATAATACACTCCTGGGAACCAGTAAATGATGACTCGGCAACTTGATTCATATCTGTGTGTTCTGCAAGTAAATTTATTTCAACAAAATAAGCTCTTGTGAAAAAGAAATATTCCAAGCACTTGGCTGTCAGTGTCTTCCATTTACAGATTCAATATGAAAATTGAAGTTTATAATCAAATATACAAATCATGTCGAACCCCACACAATTTTCCAAAAAGGAGACAAAATTATAGAAACTAGTCGGTTGTGTTTTATGTTATAACATATCATATGTCTCTACAAAACTGTCTATTTGACCTTTGATCTCTCCATGCAGCCTGGACCTTGAACTGACATGGCCAAAAACTTATTCACGTTGTCTCATTTCAGTAAACGTTCATGCCATAATTATGGAAATCCTTCCTGTGAGTTATAATATAATTTGATTTCCCTTCATGACTAACACGGCCAAGAGTTGCACATTGTCTTATTGCAGTGCACATTGTGTTTTTAATTTATTTGAAAATCTTTCAAAGGGGAATAAAGTAAAGGAGAAAACAGACAAATGACCAGACAATGTTTCTCCATAACTTTTGGGGGCGACATAGTAATTAATATTTCATAGGGAGTTTGCCTTGCTAAGTCATTGATAAAACAAAGAAATGTAATCATTTTGAGAAAACACAACTTACTGAGCTCTTCACTAGATCTTGTAACAATGTCAGCTGGAGTATCATCACTACCCGCTTTGTGTAAAATCTGAAGCCATGCATCAGAATTCTGAAAACAAAAAATGTTTGTGCAAGTATCAATTTCACAACTGTAGTTACATCACAGCATTATTGCACACCAAAACGTCACAACAAATCATCCCCGGGACAGTAGTGAAACAAGGAAGCTAATTGGATGCGAAGATAGTACAGTGGCAAAACTGTCGTACCGAATCATCAATATGGCAGCTTTACAGATTTGAACATTTTCCTGTTTTTAAAAACATTCCTACAATTCAAGATGACATTTCAGAAGCAAATTATACAAATTTTCTTTTTAATGCAATCACAGATTATGCAATTCATCAATTTGGCATAAAAAATTATGTTTTGGCGATTGCTCGTTTTAATTCCTGAATTTGATATGGTACATACCTTTGATTGTTTTGCAAGATGTAAAAGTTGACTATGAAGCTTTGGTTGGCTGTTGGTATGTTGTATAATCGCAAGAACAAATTCCTGTATGCATATATCTGGTATAATACACGCTTGACATGTAAGGAATTCAATGAAATTGTTTTGTGTACTTGAAGGCAGAAGAAGAAATCTTGGTTTACTGAAACAAACAAATCAAATCATGTTTATGCATCAGGGACTAAAATTATTCCATGCACATTTACATAATGCTAGATGAAATAGACATGATTAATATGACTGAATAGTCTTCAAGGGTAAAAATGTATATTATTATCAAATGCGTGTGACACGTCCCTATAGATGCGTTATTTAGGAAGACAAACACCTCGTTATGGTATTTTTACTTTAAAAACACCAAATAATACATGCACAACCTTTTATACAAGTATTCCCCCCTCGAAAGTTTGAACATTAGGAAGCATCTGATTCAAAATTAAATCTTTTCAGTTGAATTTTTTTGTTTGTATTCAACTTGTACATATTGTTGTACAAGCACCTATGCTTGCCTATGATCATTTGTATTTCTCTGCCTATACTTACAACACAAGCTGTTCTTCTTGTATATGTGGCTCAGTTTGAACAATTGCAGATATCAGACTATGCCATACTGGGTGATATCCATACTCTGACGAAGTTTCTTCAACAAACCACTGTATTGCATTCTCAACCGATCTGTTAAGGTTTCTGAACAAGCCGTGCCATTCCCTAGGAAGTCTCGAGGTAACCGAATTATTGGAAGGGTGCATTACCATTCTTATGAATGTTGTATATCAATATCTTGTCGCTATAAATAAAAATCATATCCATTAATAAAACTATTATGAACAATTAACAACAAAGTACAAATATCTTTGCATAAAGCATTAGTCCAAATATCTAGACATTCAACGCTTGTCATTTCACCTTTAACATTAATCTTCAGTTATTTCATGCCTCATGATGTAATTCATTTATTATCAAGCATTATGTCTTCGCTTTTATAGAAAATAGCAACATCGTAATAAAGCGCTTTGCAAGAAAATAAAATTGTAAAATGGCATATTATAGGACTAATTAAACGTTTATAGATATGCCTACAAATATTTAGAACGAACAAGATAAATTAATTATCGACTTCTGACAAAATAAAAAAAATTCCAGCCTCTAATTCTATAAAAAGACGTTACGGTACGAATAAATCAGTTACGAATAGTAGCAAGTACGAAACTTACGTTATAGACTGACGCTGATATTTAGCACTGTCACGATTCTGAACACACACAATTCATCTGATGAGTTTAAACAGTAATGCGTGATTGATTATAGTTAGTCTGTTAACCAAAATCAAACTTTTGTGACAAAAATCACATCGACCGAACCTCGAAATATCGAGCGTTTCCCGCAACGTCGTATCGTCCCTAGTGGCTTCGTACCTGCCAGTTCGAACTCCGTCGCTTCTGATGTGTATTGAAAACAGCAAGTTTTAACTGTAATAGTTATAATGTCATATTAAAACACGAAATATTGTAGAAATCTCGTCGAAAGATTATTCCGATGTTCATTTGACGTTCAAAAACTGATATCGCACCGTCCAACGCCCAGCAAGTTTAACAATGAAACCGGAAGTGACATATGCATCTTCTTCAAAACATTGAGCGCTGAACACGGTCGCGTCTATATAGGATCGTTTTCTGGATCACGGTTGTCTAAAAGGTATCGATTTGTGGATCAATGTCGTAAAATTTACTGAGACTCAAAAAACTTTACTACTCGTTTATCAACGCATAATAACACTCATAAAATATTATTTTTATAATAAAGTGTTTGTTTAGGTCGTAATTTGTCTAATTTCTTACGCAGTATATAATACGTAAAAGGTAACTGGAAGTGGATCACCTCATGGGGAAGTACACGATTGGCTGAGACATACTGAATGACTGTTTGATTATTTTAAATTAACATTATTTAAGTTAAAGCTATTCCGTGATGTTAATTTAATAAAAAAGCATCCTTTTATCTGGTACATGTATCAGTAAGTTGACCACTGGGTATATTTGGTAACATACTCTGGATAACAAAGTCTAAGGTAACAGAAAGTGGATCACTGGTCTATAAGGTAATTGGAAGTGGATCACTCTGTCTATAAGGTAACAGAAAGTGGATCACTCTGTCTATAAGGTAATAGAAAGTGGATCACTTGGTCTATAAGGTAATAGAAAGTGGATCACTGGGTCTATATGGTAATAGAAAGTGGATCACTCTGTCTATAAGGTAATAGAAAGTGGATCACTGGGTCTATAAGGTAATAGAAAGTGGATCACTCAGTCAATAAGGTAACAGAAAGTGGATCACTGGGTCTATATGGTAATAGAAAGTGGATCACTCAGTCTATAAGGTAACAGAAAGTGGATCGCTTGGTCTATATGGTTACAGAGAGTAGATTGCTTTGTCTTTATGGTTACAGAAAGTTGATCAACATCTTTGTCTACTGTGGAACCATTAATAGTTTGTAGAGGTTTATTTTTTGCGTAGTTAGCGCTAATACTTATGCCCAATTTAAGATACCGCAAAAAGTGATTTAGCAGTAACATCTGTGAATGAAATTTGAAATGCGCGATTTTAAGACCACTGGGAAATGTCTTTATCAGTGTTTCCTATAATATAGTGCCAGCGAAATTAAATAATTTCACAGTATATGGTATTTGGAAGTGGATCAGTGTTTAATACATGGTATTTGAAAAATGATCTTATGGACACTACCCAGTCACATAATCCTTACACCAAGCAAACCAGTAGATACATGGAACTATATTTGCTGATTGTCAAGCAAGGGATATTTACCAGTACCTTGTTTATGACTTTGGTATGATGCGGCAGGGGAATTAACCTTGGACCCCTCACACTAGAAGCAGATGTTCATCCACTAGAGGCAGACATACAAGCAACAAGGTATATAAGTACAAACAAGACAAGAGATTTGTTTCATTTTCTATTATTATTATTTTTCTTAGTATGTCTATTTTGAACATGTGAGATAAAAGTTTGCAATAATACTTGTGTAAAAGAACAAGAAAATAATAAAAGGATGTTCCTCTAAAGTCTAGACCAGAATGAATAAAAAGGGCTAAAGAGCCCAAAAATATTTTTCACATCTAGAAAAGAAAAGGTTGAAGTAAAATCTATCAAACAGTGAATGCTGAATTAATAACAAGCACTGCACAATTTTATGATACACCAAAAGCTGTCCATAGAAAGCATGCTCAACTTTTCACATTTGATAGTAATACTGTCAGTTTCACCTTTTTATTAAGCATTCATCTGTTAAGGTAGTGGAAGTGTAATACACATATCTTCAAATGTTGTTGCTTTGGCAATTTTTATAAACGCACACACTAAACAAGCATTATGTGAAAAATAAAAAAATCTAACCTCAAGTTAAAAAAAATCAGTATGGTCGATCATACGCTGAGAGCAAAATGAAATGTTCTAGGATTATTAACTTACTAAAACTACTATAAAATCCTAAGATTTTATATTATTTCAAAACAAAATGATTTCTCATATGCTGAAACAATATATTGCAAGAAAATAAGAACAGAGAAAAGTAAAACAGTTGACTTAAGAAAAGTATGTAACAAAAAACAACAACATGATTATTACAATGTACATGTACTTGAATAAGGACTGCAAATTTTCTTTCACTTGACAAAACATACAACTTTTAACATCCTAAAAATTGCTTTGTCTATAGTCAAATAAAATATATGTTCACCATCAAATTATCAAAAGAGGACATATTGTGTGACCCCATCCCATCTATTGTGTGTACTTTGTCGACATAAAGATAGATAGATAGATGTCTTCATTTCCTCCAAATAATTTGAAGAGCATAATAAATACATACATTACAACAAACAAGATTATGTACAGGTAACGATGAACAACATAGTACATAATTATAATAGTATACAAAGATGAGTTATGTTAATAATAAGAAACATACAATGTATAGCTAATTAAATCTGGGCATGTAAAAGCTTATTTCAATTGACACACAAAACTTAACGAAAGCGAAATTCAAGCAGAATTGTCATATATAAGCTTTTACAACACTGTGAACAGAACATATGAACATGCTTAAGGCGAAAACGAAATAAAGCATATCCTGCTGTACGCAGAATTTAGTACGACCAGATGAGATTAAACATATTACATACAAAACATACATCATGATTATCTACATAATATGCAACAATATATAATACTGGTACTATAACAAAATATTCACTTTCTTTTTACATACTGATTTTTATACACCAGGCTGAATAGACCCAAGTTTCTGCGTAATAGTTAAATACTGTATTTACAAAACATTCATCATGATTATCTACATAATATGCAACAATATATAATACTGGTACTATAACAAAATATTCACTTTCTTTTTACATACTGATTTTTATACACCAGGCCGAATAGACCCAAGTTTCCGGTTATAGTTAAATACTGTATTTCATGAGACCGCTAAGTCGAGCGTGATTTACACAAGCAACGATGGCATAACAGCCTAACCTATCAATACACAGCAGTAATATTCCTTTTATATAACTTACAAAGTGAAAATAAACTTTTATATGCAAAAACAGATGCATATAAACGGATTGAATGTGTTATGTTGACGTATTATCGATGCTCTTCAACAAAGTTTTACTTTAAATCAAGGACGCTTGTTTGTTCTTGCTTCTTTCTGCACCTGAAAATTAATTAAGAAATGAAATATGAGTTAGCGTTGTATACGAGCTCTTATACAATGGCTTGGAGTTTTGACCCAGGAATTAACCACGAAGGCCGTAGGCCTGAGTGGTTAATATCAACGCGTCAGAACGACAACACGTTGTATAAGAGCTCGTATAAAACGCTAAGTCATATTCCATTTCGATTCTAACATGATTTAGTATGTAGTTACATCTTAAGAGAGCACTACTTTGCCAGAGTATGTAGTTACTTTACTTGTTTACGTCTATGACGTCATAAATGGAATACATGCACGACGTGACGTCACTGCCATAGTATACCGGGCTCGTATACAACGCCTTTTGTTCTTTGTCTATATAGGCAAATTCGTTGGTCATGTTAGAATAAATTATATATTCTTTGATTAAAACTAGACAGAAAGCATTGCTGGTGTGAGTTTACAGTCACACTGGTTAAAATGTCTATATTGTTATCCTTTTGCATTTAATTATGAACACTCATGTTTGAAGGTTAACTTATGCATGGCAATATTTCATAATATTAAAACTTTTAGAAAATATGCTCTTTATTTTAAGAAGTTATGTATTTTTAATCCTAAAGTAACATTAAATGAAAACTGATATTTTATGACAAAAAATTCACTCTTTTAATTACAAGTTGTTTACTGTGTTTAAATGATCCCTTATGGATTTTATTTAGTGATATTTTATATATTAACAAAATCATGCAATTGAACATACAGTTGCATATATTGCAGACATTTTTAGCCAATGAAAAAAGCATCAGATCTCAGTTTCTCACATTGAATGACATTTAATCTATTTCCATAAATTGTTAAGCATGACATGCATTACACAATAAAATTTCTCTTTTAAAATAAATTTGGCTGTAATTCTAAATAACTCATACTTATTTGAATCCCTTTCTTCATGGCATTTAATATTTTCTTGTCTTCTGCTGAAGACAGAAGTGAAAATGCTTCAGTGTAATTACACTTCTCAACCTGAAATAAGTTTGACATAATTAAATTGATGATGATATTCATATGTTTCCTTTGAAATTAATTAGGATATTTGCTTTTTTCATCCTGACAAATATATGTTTATGATAAGTGTAAAATGTGGAACATTTTTATTTTATTAGCACAATAACTGTCTTAATTAAAATCATCATTATTTTATCAAACACCAGTGCCTCGAGGAAATGATTAGTTCTGTATGAAAAGTTTTTCCAGAAACAAGAGTGTGGTCTCTGTAGTGACCTGTACCACTAGAAATATCACAGTTGTGATCAGGGCGCCATAATAGCAATTTGAAAGGGGGGGACATATTTTTGAGAATAGTTTAAAAGCATTAGTGAGGTTGTATCGTCACTACTGTAAGTCTCTGTATTGAGTTTTGAAGTTATGAAGAGAAAAAGAGAAAATTGTAATTTTTCAAAGTGCCATAATTCTTACAATATTGTAGGCAGAGTAACGTTACTTGTCATAAAGAAGCGTAATGTTGTTGGACCTCATTTTTAAAGTTTCGGTTATTAAGAAAAAACATGAAAAATAAGGACGGCAGACAGACAGAAGGATGATAGGGTGATAACTATAGGGTACCCACAAAATCTTTGTGGGGCCTTTTAAAATTATTTATTTCACAACAATAAACCAACAGTAAGTTGATAGGAATGATTGAGGTATCAGTTTAGCATTGAGTGCATGTAGAGGATCATTGGCATACAGTCTGTCGAGAAAGGAATGCCAACTTATAAAAAGTTTTGAAAAGAGTTTAACTTATTTATTTCAAACACAAATAAATGTTCCTTTGTGTATTCTAAATATGTGATATTTTGGGTATTTTGTTTAAAGCTTATAGAAAAATTAGGCATAAACGTTTTAATTCATATTCAGATTTGATTCTAAGTGTATCTTCATTGATATTCTTTGAGATTGAGCAAACAACTTGAGGAAACTTCATAACCTCTGAATGAAGGACTTCATCTGTATCTTACTATGTGCTTTACATTGAAGCTAGGGTTAAATCTAGTAAATAATGTAAAACTAAGTTTATTTTCTAAATTCAGATATTTGCAATGATGTAATTTTTTATTTTTATTAGATTCTGGACGGACTTTATTGTTCGCTTATAATCATTGAGATAAAGATATCATGTTGAATTCATTTTTACATACCTTCATTAAAACTGCCACAAGGGCTTCCTTAACCAACACTTCTGTCAGGTACTCATTCACTAAACTGAAAAATATAAACATTATACCGAAATGATAGTTACAATGAATGCAAAGGAAAAATGCTGAAAATTTAGTTATGTACCCTATATAGTAAAATACTTTTTTTGTACATACATATTAAAAATTAAACTACTCCAAAGCATGTATGTTGTTAATTTACAGTGTATGCAGCCAAAACAATGACACTTTATGGTAATCTGTCTATAAAAGGCATCTTGGCTGTTAGACTTATTTTGCTAAATGTTGTATATGAACCAAAGTCCAGAACGCTAGAATGTAATGTTTATGAACATTATATCAAAGTTATAATTTATGCTTTCTACTTTCTCTGAAAATAGTTACAAACATTTTCAATAATGCGTTTAAGAGAAGTTACTCTTGGTTTACCGTTCATTGATTTTTCTCGACGTGGAAAAACAACAAATAACGGAAAGGTGTATGCGCAGAATAGTTGCGCACTGGCAACTCCCGGATACATCTTTAAAGAATGAATAAAATAGATTTTTTACTAAGGTAGTTTTTGTATGAAGTTTATGTATGTATAAGGTGGGACAGACGGATAAAGGCGGGACAAAGTGGTGACTGGGGAGCATAAAAAAGTTAACATTTACAAATATTACTGAAAAACCTACTGATTGTCTTCTTCAAAGATTTTCTGCAATTCAACATTTGCAACGCTGCATGAACACCTTATGCTGAACAGGCTGAAAAACAACAACAATCAAACACATACTTGTAAAAACTTCTTGTGTTCATAATATCTATTCAATTCTTTCTCAAATTGAATAAACTGAGAGAGCCAAAATTTGTCTGTTAATCTAGAAGTTTATACGTTAATATTTGACGAAAATATCTCAGTTTAAAAAGTATTTGTATGCTGTTTTGCCTAGTATACTTTGGACCCAATGACACACATAGCCAACTAGATACCTCTGAAGATGACGAGCTAGTTGAATTGAAAATTAGTTCAATAGTTCATGAGAAGATGTCATGTACCTAACACAAAACCCCAACCCTCCAAAAATATAACATTACTCTTGTTCTTGTGATAAGTGATAAATCATCATTACATGTAATAAAGTTGAATGTATATTATCATGTTTAATCTCAATTTACCTGATTTTCTTTAGGAAATGCTTTTTCAAATTCTGTTGTACCACTAACATTGCCTAAAAATAAATATACAAAAAAAATATACAGCATAAAAATAAAATGATCAGTAAGTGATCTTTAAATTGATCAGTAATTGCAAACAATCGCAAGAATATCTGACATGAGATAACAGGCACATTAATTTTTTCTTTTAAATTTTGAAGAAAATATTCAACCGTAATTCAGTATCCAAAATGTTTACAGCACAGTTTCTCATTGAATGTTATTGACTTTCACTTTCATTTTGATACACTGAAGCGCAAAACAAACACAACAGTTGGTTGGAGAAACACATAGCATTCAAAAACAAAGAAATCAAATGATGAATTATGAGATTATTACATTTTATTAGTACCTTACTTAATGTAGTATAACTTGACTATCGAGTAAATTTTTAATACAAGTAAGACATGTATTTGATAACAGATAACATTAAAGGAATGTCAATGTTTGTTGCTTGTGCTTCTCAATAAATAGTACAGATCAATGTTCTTTCAAGATTTATATGTAATATGGGTGAACATTCAAATAATAACATCTGCCATCTGCAGCTGATCATTTACAATGTGTGCAACAACAAACTTTCAAATGAACATATGCTTTTAACTATGAGGTAGCAGTACACTGTAAGGTTTAATCTTGAAAACTTACCTTGCTGGTAAAGGTTCCCAAGCCAAAACCTTGAAGTTGTGGAAAAAACATTCCCTTGCTGAACTGTATATGGCGATTTAGCCAAGGCAGCTTGCTATATTTCAAAGTAAAGTAAAACATTTTTAAAAGAACAATATCTGCAAAGCTCTGAATGTTTGGACATAGTTTGAGTTTTATATTGATGGTGTGTGTTAACAGGGATTCGATATATACAATGCTGTCCATTGGACAGGTTCGGTATTTGATCTCACTTGTAATTGTAATTGGTTTAAAAAGTTATTCCCATAGAAGTATTTTTTTCTTCTATGATCAGTTCTTTGTTTGACTAAATTAATGCTGGAGAAATAGTTAGTGAATTTACTTAACTAAACTAAACCACGTATACAGAAGTAAAATTCTAACAGAGTTTGTCATCTCAATACATACCTTTTATTAGTAACTGATGTTGTAATCTCCATACATCTTTTGTACGCTTCCTTCATCTACAAACAGATGTATAACAATTTAATAACTGCTAGTTAATTTACAAAAAAAATATACAAGTAAAATACAAGTATCATCATTAAGGTTAACAGTAAAGTATTATGTTTGATGACAATGATTGACCTGCATTGGACTCATCTTTTCATTTAATCCTTAATTGTCAGCATCTTGAGCCTAGTGGTAGAGCATACGCTTTGAGTGTGAGAGGTAGTGGGTTCAATCCAAGGCTGTGACACACCAAAGTCATTAAATTGGTACTGGTAAATAATGGGGTTTCCTTTGTTCACATCCTACAAACAACTGACTGTACCCCTTAAGCACCACCAAGAATGGAATATATAAAATGCCTATTGTTCTGCACAACAAAACTATACATATACCTGTATGGATTGACAGACCAACAAAGGAAACAAATACCCATTACCATCGTCAAAATAAACTACATTTCCATTACCTCTTCTAGTACAGTTACTGTGTGGATCCTTGCATCAGCCTAAAACAAATGTAGTCTCATTGCTTATGTTGATACTGGGTTAATCATTTATTTCTAACCATATGCTCAAAAGATGACAAATGAAATTTACATGTTACATATTCATAGTTATTTTAAGCTAATATATCATATAAGCAGCAGAAACGTTATTATATTTAACATTTCATATACAATACATGGCACAAATAAATGACTCAACCTAGTGACTTTATTGCTAATGTACAAGTATAGTTCTTCTCATCCAGTTTATTTACCTGTTCTCCATCTTCAAACATATCAACATCGCCACTACACTCCTCACTATCTGATGCCACATCTGTCCCCGTCACGGACCAACTACTAACATGGCCTTCCTGGTGAAAAACATTAAATTTATCTAAATGACCATTTACAAAAACTGAAAAAGAGCCATCAAATAACTTATTGTTTTACAGCCTTCATTGTTAATTCCATCATGTCAGAATTTAAACTCATTGTCATACTAGTAGGTTTTCTTATTTCATTACCTGTTGAAGACTTTAAAAAAGGTATTTCCTTTGAAAATATAATGATGTCAATGGCATAACCAAATAAAGTAAGTTAATACAAAACATTCATTAAATAATGCTATAATTTGATTTATAAAATGAATACATAACATAATTTAAGTCTTGAACATTTTATAGATTAGCATAATGCTTTGAGATTGACATAATGTTTCATATATTACTATCAATTTATGTTGACAAGTATTTACTTCTAGTAAATTGGTGACTGTAAAAATGTAACAGTTGTTTTTCAAGCTCTTAACCTGTTGTGGTAATGTTGTTTTAAAAATACTTTTAATGATGTGGTTATTTATACAACTACTCAAACGAAGTTTATCAGACATCATAAAAATATGCTTACCAAACAAGGTGGGCAGTAAAATGGATGAGGGCTATCCTCCAAGTCCCGCTTGAGGCATTCTGGGTGATACCATTTCAAACAAAGGTCACATTGCCAGTATTTTCTGAATTAAATGTCACATAAAACAGGTTGGTAAGAAATGTTTGTTAGCATAAGTAACATTTAATTCAAAGCTACATGTTATTGGTTTAGTTTATAGAAATTTTTGTGGGTATGCTATTTTGTAGTTTAGTTAAAATTTTCATAACATAGCCATTGATCAAATGGCGTTAGGTTAATGCAATAGAAAAAATCATTTCTTTTGATGGATTTTGATTTTAGCTGTTGACAATATTCAAATAAGGTCAGATGTTTACATGATAAAGCAACATGTCAAACACCTTTTCAAGCCTGTACAAGATTTTTTGAAGTTGAATAAAATATTTTTCAGCATATTATGTGTCGCAGTATACCAATACTATGGTAATAAATAAATATAAAATGCTTTCAAAAAATACTTTTCTATTCTTAAGTCTTTTTGATAATTAAATTTGCTTTTCCAAGCATAAAGGATATGTCAACTAACGCTACATGGGCTAGCATTTAAATTCCATTTACTTTTTGATCTTGGGGGCATGTAGAAAACTTATTTGAACATTTCAGACCATTCATGTACTGAAGAGATTTCAAGTGTATAATGAATGCATATTATTTTACCTGCCATCGTTTGGTTTTTTGCAGAGGCAATACATCTGGCATTTCCTTTTTATTGGAGGGTAATAAAAGGGAGACTGAGAGTGTCTCTGAAAAATTAAAACACAAGAATAGCAATTATGGCAATTATCCAAGAACAATTTAATTCAAAGAGGCAACCCAGCTGGACAAGCCCAGTCATTCATGTGAGTCTCTAAATCATTCATTGACACACATCATACTAAAAAATCAGAATAGGGTTGGAAATGATAAAATTAAAGAGCTGTTTCTTAGACAGTGAGTTAGACTTTTCATATCATGGCTACTGAGTTTTTTAAGTAATTGTCATATTTGACGAATCTCTCCCTCATATATAATAAAAGGATTCATTTAAGCATCCACTGATAGCAGGAATGTCTAAGTCCAAAGGAGCCATTATTTTACTAAAATTCAATCTATCCTTGATGGTGGTGAACATTTTAGTCAATACAGGCTGCATAAGATTTGAGACATGGTACATTAAATCAAACAATAAGGTACTTGCTAAATGATACTTATGATTTGATTTCTATTTGAACAATATCAGTAGGTAACCACATATTTAAGTGTAGCTGAAATAAACATTGTTATAATTTTGTATAATTATAAACCTTAAATTTGATGTCCCGCAGTTTTCTTCCAACTGGAGCGTCAACAGGAGCATCAACTGGAGCGTCATCAGGAGCGTCAACTGGAGCGTCATCAGGAGCATCAACTGGAGCGTCATCAGGAGCATCAACTGGAGCGTCATCAGGAGCATCAACTGGAGCATCATCAGGAGCATCAACTGGAGCGTCATCAGGAGCATAAACTGGAGCGTCATCAGGAGCATCAACTGGAGCATCATCAGGAGCATCAACTGGAGCGTCATCAGGAGCATCAACTGGAGCATCATCAGGAGCATCAACTGGAGCATCATCAGGAGCATCAACTGGAGCATCATCAGGAGCATCAACTGGAGCGTCATCAGGAGCATCAACTGGAGCGTCATCAGGAGCATCAACTGGAGCGTCATCAGGAGCATCAACTGGAGCATCATCAGGAGCATCAACTGGAGCGTCATCAGGAGCATCAACTGGAGCATCATCAGGAGCATCAACTGGAGCATCATCAGGAGCATCAACTGGAGCGTCATCAGGAGCATAAACTAGATTGTCTTGAATGGCGCCTTGCGAATCACCTGAAATGTCATGAAATAGATATGGACATCGCATTTTTGGCTAAGAATTATAGCCAAAACCTTGTCTTCTTAATTCAGTGATGCAAGACACCACTTAACTCTTAACAATTAGTTTAAACAAAAACGCCACAAACAATTTCAAAACACTGGACAAATACATTACTTAGTAGACTTGAAAATTTCATACAAAAGATTTTGTTAAAATGTTAAAAAACACTTTACAAAAGTGTATCAATACCGTTTATTGCACATAATGGAAGATGTGAATAATAATTGTTTGTTTTTTACAAATACGAAAGGACGACCAATACACCAAAAACAACTTTTATTTCATCATTAAATGATTATACATGCTTCTATACAAAAACATAAATTGATGTAGTGGTAAGATGTGAGAATTTATTGATAAAGACGACGGAAAATGTTAATGAGAAGCTAAGACAAAAAGAGATATGTACAATTCAGTACTGTTGTACACGTTTTTTTAATCAAGCAAACTTGTCGAATTCACTGCTTTTTTATATTTGCAGTATCAATTTTTTGTTTGTGATGATTATCATTATTTGAATATTTGTCATTGACGAGTTGATACAAGTATCTGTAAACTAGATGTCTCACAAAATTGATCTCATCTCCCACATGTTTACCGTGACAATTTTTTATTTTCGCGGACCAGAAAGTTTTCGCGAATTTGAGATACCACGAATTCAAACAACTCCAGAAAAATGCGAACATTAACTATCCGAAAGTACCTGCTATACAGAAATTTTAATGGATAATGACCAGCTTTCATTTTTCTTTGAATAAAAACAAGCAGAAACTGCTTCAATGGTTACAGTTATGTGGTTTGGAATTTTACAGGTATTTTGGTTATTTACTTAAAAGATAAACTAATTGACCAATCAATGAGTTAGAGATACTTTGGTCAGTTACCATGGAGTACAAGATCTTAAAATTACACATAGCTCAAATTCACTTAAAGTTTGATGGAATAAAATACCAGTAGTGACATGGGACTGAACCTGACAGTCAAAGTCAATTGATGATTGAGCCATGATAAATTTAGTTTCAACAACTGGTACCCAGCACTTTTTCTGGATTTAGATTGGAAGATAAAGTGTGTCCGAGAACTAACCACAATCGTTGACTGAAGTCAATCAATATAAATAGTGTCTCTACCTCTGAACTTCTTTCCACCAGCAAGAAGGAGTGTTCCTATTTCTCTCTTGTAAATGGCAGGAGAGAAAAACCCCAGACGTAGGGACTTTCTATCAAGGATCCTTTCAGCAAACTAGTAACAAAAAAATACAGACAATACTGTGTGAGTGCTAAATGGTTCATTATTTAAAATATATAGGCAAGTGTGTAGGAAAAATAGTCTTAATGGCACCATCCTATGTTTTCAGGATAAGTTTCATAGAAAAACAAGATTTAGTGAACAGTTTTTACCATTTTTAGCAAAAGATATAAAAGGAATTTAAAGACATTAAACATAAAAGCATCACACATAGACTAATGTTTTATCATTAAAGGACCATACCTCTGGCAAAAAAAAACACCAAAAAGTCTGTTGTAACAAACTTTCCTTCATAAACTTCCCAACCAAATCATCATGTTTACCTTGAGACAGTATAAACCACACGACATGCCGTCATTCTGTTTGGTGTGTGGAATGACTTCCATGTTCCACCTCTCTTTACGGGGGCCATCAATGCCCTTGCATTGTCTCTTGTGTAGAAAGGAACTGCAAAATAAATGCATCAAGGTTGTAATAGAAATAGGGTTAAGTTAATTGATCACACAGTATATTTTTCAGTTAACATGCTGAATTTCACTTATATCAGTAGAACCTGAGGGCCATGGATTACTCACCTGAGGGCCCTGGATAACTCACCTGAGGGCCCTGGATTACTCACCTGACGGGCCCTGGATTACTCACCTGAGGGCCCTGGATAACTCACATGAGGGCCATGGATTACTCACCTGAGGGCCCTGGATTACTCACCTGAGGGCCCTGGATAACTCACATGAGGGCCATGGATTACTCACCTGACGGGCCCTGGATTACTCACCTGAGGGCCCTGGATAACTCACATGAGGGCCATGGATTACTCACCTGAGGGCCCTGGATTACTCACCTGAGGGCCCTGGATAACTCACATGACGGGCCCTGGATTACTCACCTGAGGGCCCTGGATAACTCACATGAGGGCCATGGATTACTCACCTGAGGGCCCTGGATTACTCACCTGAGGGCCCTGGATAACTCACCTGAGGGCCCTGGATTACTCACCTGAGGGCCCTGGATAACTCACATGAGGGCCATGGATTACTCACCTGACGGGCCCTGGATTACTCACCTGAGGGCCCTGGATAACTCACATGAGGGCCATGGATTACTCACCTGAGGGCCCTGGATTACTCACCTGAGGGCCCTGGATAACTCACATGAGGGCCATGGATTACTCACCTGACGGGCCCTGGATTACTCACCTGAGGGCCCTGGATAACTCACATGAGGGCCATGGATTACTCACCTGAGGGCCCTGGATTACTCACCTGAGGGCCCTGGATAACTCACATGACGGGCCCTGGATAACTCACCTGAGGGCCCTGGATAACTCACCTGAGGGCCCTGGATTACTCACCTGAGGGCCCTGGATAACTCACATGACGGGCCCTGGATAACTCACCTGAGGGCCCTGGATTACTCACCTGAGGGCCCTGGATTACTCACCTGAGGGCCCTGGATAACTCACCTGACGGGCCCTGGATAACTCACCTGAGGGCCCTGGATAACTCACCTGACGGGCCCTGGATAACTCACATGAGGGCCATGGATTACTCACTGTAACATATAAAGTATAATAATGAGACATTAAATAAAACAAAAAAGCACCTGAAAATAAGCTGCATTTTATATAAATCTTTATGAATTAATTAACCATGACAACTTGTGTGATAATAACAATGCCAGCAATAATAGTAGCTGGGAGGTTAGCATTAACAGTAGCTGGGAGATTAGTAATAACAGTAACTGTGAGGTAGCATCAAAAGTATCCTGGGGTACACAAACATTCTTAACGCACATGAACACAACAGAAACCACACAGTACAAAAAATGAAATGACAAATTTTGTGATGATAACAATGACAGCAATAACAGTAAGTGTGCGGTTAGCAATAACAGTAAGAGTGCGGTTAGCAATAACAGTTTCTGAAGGGTTAGCAATAACAGTAACTGGGAGGTACTATTCGACCAACAATTTTTGACAGTGACGTCATTTTGTCAACACACTATAAATAATCATGGTATTTCCTCAAATGGGTGTATACTTATAATAGACTGAAATATGTACTTAGGAATGAAATAGTTTAAGTAAAGAATGGCCTAATGGATGTACGGATTGCTTGTTACACAGGCGATGCTGGTTCGACACTGTTGGTAGGCGACGAATATTTTTATTATTTATATATAGAGAACATTTTACTTTTGATTAAATAACATATTAGTCAGTAGTAGGTTTATGTCTTATTAGGGTTATTAAGGTCTTCATATTCCTCTTACATATAAAACATGTTTTAGAATAGATGTTGCTTTCTCCTTATTCTTCAAAGGATTATCACAATTTATAAAAAAACTGGTTTATAATTTCCAGTTCAGTAATGTAATGAGTAACAAACATTTTAACACCATTCATTTTGTATGCTTTTTTCTGGAAAATAAGTATAAAATTGAAAAAAATATTGTGCGAGAAAAAAGCTGCGCTGACAGGATTCGAACTCGATACCTTCCGATCACTGCGACAACCCCGTTAACCTCTTGGCTACGTTTTCTGATATAATTTACACAGGTAAAAAAACAATGATACATTTACAATATAAGGTATTAAATTAAATCAACATTGGAATGTAAACACAATATGACGTCACTGTCAGGTATCCCTGGTAGGATAGTAAGCAATAACAGTAACTTGGAGGTTAGCAATAACAGTAACTGGGAGGTTAGCATCAAAAGTATCCTGGGGTACACAAACATTCTTAACGCACATGAACACAACTGAATCCACAAAGTACAAAAAATAAAAATAATAAAGACTTAAGACAAGAGGGCCATTAGACCTAAATCGCTCAGCTGAGTACAATGCTATTTTGGCACTATGAGTTAGGTCTTTACACCATTACCAAGTTTGTTACCACAGAGGACTCAGTTGCAAACTTAGTGTAAATTTCATAGGGATAAACATTTCATAATGATTAAAACTAAAGGGATAATGATTTTATTTAGCCCTGCCACCGGGGGACCCATATGGGCGACGGCCCCCAGAAGATGATAGTTATTTTAGTTTTTGGGGGATAGTGCATAATACAGGAGATGTCCCAGTTCCAGACGCATCACTGGTTCTTTTACGTGCCGATGTAAAGCATCATACACGGGACCTCGGTTTTAAAGTCTCGTCCGAAAGACTGTTAGTGAAGTTAGTTATGTTAGGTGGGAAACACTGAAAGCATTTCTAAATTTGCTGGATGAGAGATCGAACCCACAACCTTCGGATCAGCAGTCAGTGGACCTTACCACTTGTCCACCTAGATTAAAACTACAAGGACCTATAGAGTGATAACACCCATTGACAATAACTTATGCCAGGCACTGAACATAGGGCCATCACATGGCTCACATTGAGCACAAAAGCTAAAAACACAACATCAACAACATTTAAACATCAATTTACACACAAATTCACATATAAAGTTAGCAACTTGTCATTCATTAACTGTTAACTATAATAGTTCTGGAACTGTTAACTTACTACCATCTGTGTAGCACAGAACCTTCTAACCGGTCAACTTCACCGAGAGGGTTCAAATAGTGAAGAATGTGTTCTTTCGGTTTTACCACCTTAACATTATATAGCAATATAATATTCATTTGGTACATAAATATCCACAGTTGTTACAGCTATGTAATGAATTGTTTAATTCATTGCACTAAAGGACATTTAAGGTATTTTATGTATAAATATCAAATGTGTATCCTTTTTGTTATTATTAGTATAAAGCATTAATTAGTATATTATAAGAAATGTATAAGATGCTCAAAAACAATAACAATTAAATTTTCTCATATCGTTGCTGCTCCATTTTTGCTCAAATCTTAGGAAATTGCTGGATATTTGTTATTTAAAAGAGCACTCATTCTGAAACGAAAAAACGCGCAAGTTCCGTTGTGATGCGAAAAGTGTGTATATCTTTTCTTTTATACCAAAGTACAATAAAATTTTATAGCAAAAAGTGCTTAAGTTAGGCAAATTTGTTGATAAAAACGTCAATATAAAAAGAATGAAACGCTTTTCGTATTAACTTATCATGGAATATGGATAAGGTTATCACACGTAAATTATATGGAAAGTTTGGTCCGAATCGCGACGAAAAAAAAAGCAGTATTTAGTTTTTTCCTTCTCCTGAAAAGTGGTTATTTTCAAATACGTGGTTTTCGCAGAGCAGCGACGATATATTCTATAATCAGACTGATTTAAAAAAAAATGACTGTGATGAGCAATTGTTAAACCAGATACTTCTTGAACAATTTATTCTTACCACTAATATCCAGTGGTTGCCACCTTCATTAACCACAGCCAGAATCAGGTTATACCTAAATATGTTCTCCTGCAATGAACCAATTGTACAACATATTAATTTAGCATGTACTATCTACATTTCCTGTCTGTGTTTAAATGTTTCATTAGTAGCAGATAGAAAACTAAACACATAATTCCCTTTCTTTCAAGAGCTTCACTCTCCGTTTAGATACCTGAGCACTCTTTTTCAAAGCACTGGCATTTCTTACAGAAACTTTAAAACAAGTGACCTTTCCTTATCAGATTTTGCTCCAGAAATGTATTAAACATTCTATATCAAACATTTTATTCAGTGATAACCTGAGACTTTTAGTTTAACATATCCAAAAAGGACAATTAGGTCAAGTCTTTGTCTTACTATCCTGTACTATTCCAACTTAAACATATCATGCATATTTTACTGATAAAATATTCTTAACTTACCTTTGGTAACAGGATCTCAGGAATCCCAGGGGTACGTGTGAAGATGGCAGTAGATTGTAAACAATCCATGTGAAGAACATCTTCACGACCTCTTGTCATCAATGATAAAGCTGCGTCAATGACCTATTTAAATGTAAAGATGTGTAATTAATTAAATATAAACTTGATAGAAATAAACATAATTCAGAAATATTGTTTAACAGAAAAACTTTATTAAGGATATTTGGATTTGTCCAGAATGTTCTTGCTTTATAATTGAAAAGTCACCTTTGATAGAAATTTTTAATAATGCAGAGCTATGAATTATTCAAAATTTCAAACAGGATTAGAGTAAGTAAATTTGTTATCCATGTTCTTCAGATAGTTTGAAACGAAACAAAACATAGTTTATTGGTTTATACCTCATCAGATAGGGTTCTATTTAAGAAATAGAACGAATTTCTTGTTATAGTGTAAGGACCAACAGTAACTAATGGTGTTACGTCCTCTTCCCTTGAATTGTTTAGTAATTCTGCAAAATAATATAACAGTTATATTTGCCCTTAGAAATAGATATATACATATATATATATCTATGAACATCCCTATGCAACTTTGAAAACAACGGGTCAGCTGTTCACTTTTGATCTTACACTGATCATGACTCATATCCTCTTTACAATACTAGTCAATAAAGAATATTAAATGAATGTTGATTAATTAATTCTAAAAGTTTGATAGATTTGAAAGTATTTTTAAACAACACATTTAATGTTCTATATAATTATCAAATACCAGACAAATATGATATTAATTACATAAATACTTGCATTACCTTACATATATTTAACTCAACAATTAGTTAATTAAGATTTCCATTGACACCATAGTTTTAAATTTGTTCTGAACTGCATTGCCACAAACATAGTTTGATGGAGGGAAATCATCAATGAACTCTAATCTGGACAAAAGTTTGTCAGTGTTATCATTTACATGTACATTGTTCAATACAAACATTTATTACATGCTTTTCAGTGGTTTATTGAAATAAATTGATATTTCTCTGTTTCTAACAGTGAAAATAACACTTTGTTATTTTTCACTGTTTTTTGTTATTTTTCACTGTTTTTAAACGCTGGTTCCAGATCAATACAGTAAACGATGTCGGACTTAAAATTAAGAGTTACATCATTGTGACGTCATAACTGGCTACGCCACTTGATAAAATATTGATTTCTGAGTTCACTTGGTGAAATAAAATTCGATCTTACACCAAAATCAACAAATATCCTCTATTTATTGCACTGTAGAAAAATGCATTGGTGTGTGATAATAAATCTTTTGAAGTAATAATAATAACGACTTTATTTAGAGAGGCAACACAGTTGGGCAAGCCCAGTCTTCCCTGTGAGCCTCAATAGCAAAACATGTTTACAAAAATAACAAATTACATAATTATTACAACAAAAATATGTTAAAATATTAGCCCTGAGAATAGGATCAACATTTGTACATATTAGAACATACATACATGAATCATATTATAAATAATAACAATCAAAATAAATCAGTAAACATTTCAATTAGTTTTGTTCACCAGAGTAGAACCATGATAGGTACGACCTTTTAAAGATATTAAGTGAATTTGACTGGCGAACATTTAAAGATATCTTGTTCCAGATAACTGATCAAGAATAAGAAAGTGATTTTCTGCAAAATTCAAGACGTGGTTTTGGAACATATAATAAGTTGTTTGAGTGAGATCTTAAAGATTTGTTGTTTGATTCTTTAAATAGGTTTGACATATAGTCAGGAAAAATATTATTTATTGATTTATACACAAATATAGCCTTTTTATAAACAAAGCGGTCCTGAATCTTGAAACAGTAATTTTATAACAAAATGCAAAATACTTGCCATCTACACTATCCTGCTTATCTTCAGTCTGGCTATTCTTTGGGTTTGGGGTTGGAGAGGCTGAAAATGTATAAATCAACTGTGACCTTCATGTGGCAAATGCCATTTCTTGAAGACAAGGATCCACTCGAGGAGTATTCTAGACGCATTTGCAATATGCTAGTAACATAATCCATGATATTAAAATCTTGAAACATGATCATTGTAATGCCAACATATGTCAGTATCAATTTGTTTATTACTTGTGGAAAAATAAACTTCCAAGTAATAGAAGGGAAACAACTATTTCACACTTGACGAGTGCAGATGACTAATGATAGTAAACAAGTCTTGTTAGTTTTAATGCAATATCAATGATAGATAATGAGGTATGGTCTGAAAACAACTTGCATGCAAACTTGAACAAAGAAAACCTAAGTAAAAAGGGGCATAACTCCAATTTCAATTAAAATAGAGTAATAGCACTTCACTATTACTGTTTTTTGTTCATGGCAACAAGTATTTAATTAATTGTGCCAATGCAAACCATGAATACTTTGTGAGATACAAAAATGTAGTAAATTGCTTTCAAAACTTTAACCAAAGTGTGACGTGAACTCATGGGTAGAACAAAAGCTCTCTTTATTCTACTATTAGTCAAGCATAAAAAAGGAGATTTTTAATTCAAAGACCAATTAAAAAACATTATGAGCATTATATGCTATTGATGCACCTTTATGCTTAGAACTGATAATCCAATTTAAGTTTGCTTAGCAATTACGAAGCTACATTAGAATTATAACTTATACTTACCATCATTGATCAAATTCCTTAGTTCTGCTGCCTGTTCCAGTGTGATCTTTTTATCTTCAGCTTAATAAAAAAGACAATGTTTTCGTGTACAGATAAAGGTAACCTAAATTTGCCTGCAAACTACTTTTTGGATGCGTAGTTATTAAATCACAAGTGCGTATGCACGAGTGATTTAATATTCGCATTCGAACGAGTGCCTGTGTTTTATAAAACAACAAAGCACCGCTATATGCATTATTTCGATGCCAACATCGCAAATAACTTTCATTTTACAGCCCCAAAAGACATATTGACGTCAATTCCTCAGATTGTATCGTTATTTGGCTTCGTAGATGATGTCATCAAACAGCCATGTTTTGTTGCTTAATCCAAAATGATTTGGTCAATATACACAAAGAAGGCCAATTGCACGTGCTATGTTAGAATGGTAGTTAATAATTGTGTCAAGTTTTTATTTCAAATTGTAATATTGTTATAAAATGATAAAGTATCAACAAAATTAACTATTATCATAGCAATATATATAAAGCTATTTATCAGGTGATCATTTATTAAAGTATTTCAGGGTAAGTAC